>JAHWFP010007465.1:726-28813 GCA_023313725.1 Lithobius niger
TGATGTTTTTGTTGGCCGTATCGTCAAAATTGACGTAAAATTGCTTTGTTTGCTAAAAGTAGCCCTTGGTTCAAGCTGTCGTAACATAACGCAACAAACGGCCGCCATCTTGGTTGCGTTGGAAAACTGGGATTCTCCGATTGGCACGTGATCACTCATCGCGACGGGGGCCAGTCACTAGTGACGTCACGCGAAGCGAGTCAAGGTTACAGCCATTGGAACTAGCAGGTGCGCGTCTCTTGGTGGTCAGCCGGCTGGGAGTGGGAGTGGGAGTGCGATGGCGGCCGTAAACGGATTGCTTTCAACGATAGTGAATATAAATTAGGAAATAAAACAACTTTAAACTACTTCTACGGTATTAACAACTTAAAAAAGGGATTTCGGAAGCCGTAAACAACGCAGTAATGGAAGAATAACCAGAGGATGTTATCATTTCAAGGTCTCCCATTACCGCAACGAAAAGGGAATATTTTCGTAAGCGCATTTACATAGTCGAACTTCAACTTTTTTTTTATTTATGAAAGCCTAATACGATTGTCCCAAGTATATTTTTGTCCAATAATTTACACTGTAATTATTGCATCTGCAATTTTTTATACCCGTAGATCTTTTAGTTATTTTACTACGATTTATTTTACCATTTATGCAACATGTTTACGGCGACAATGTTTTGGTTGTGTTGCAACCGGTATCCGGTTCAATATAATTGCCGGATCCGGATCTCGGCGGATATATCCAGACTCGGTCGATCCCTACTTAGAAGTGTAGAATGCATGAAGTGCGAAGAGATTAAATATATGCACTAAATAAACGTTGACTCATGCCATCATTTCCTACTTTTGCAGTGTCACCAGTGGAAAGATTCGCACGGGACCTCAACGCCAACGCGAGTGGGTTGGTTTATTGGCATACGTTTGCATGAGGCCGGAAGATCGTAACCACACTCAAGACTAATCTTGCATTACTTTTCCACAGGAATATCAATCGTTGCAGAGAGTCTAGTTCAACAAGTTGAACTCCCCAAACTAATTTCACCAAGCCATATGAACGTGCATGCTACCAGGTCACATCCTATCTCCAAACCATCTCTTAACACAGACTGCCAATAGACCTGCAGATTAACCATTAGTGCCAGCCATTACCAAAAAGAAAAAGAAGACATTAGGGCTTGAAATACCTTGGTGCAACCTGGCAGACTATGCATTCAGACAGGATAGTTGTGTATCTGGTTTAATCTTTTAAGAGTCACAAGCAACAGGAAAACACTAACTCTAAAGTTATTTTCACAATAGAGTCCGCCTGCACTTTACGATAAAAAGCACTACGATAAAATTTTGAAAATAGGATTTTAGAAAAGTTACTTGTATTCAAATCTAAGGAGAAGATCAGCTTCAGGCACACCAAAAATCTCAAACTTAACATAATTTGTATTCTTGTCCCCGAACACAATCACACGTAGTCTAAATTCTGTCGTACACCGTAAATACTCGCGTCTAAGGAAACCTCAAATTTAAGGAACAGGCAGATTTTGAAGTTAAGTTTTCAGAAAATCCCTGGAATTCTAACCTATGCGGCAATTCACTTGTGTTATGTTTGTAAAGATTGGCGAATGTAACATTAGCCAAATTGATAGATTTGAATTAGCAAGGTTCGCACTGTGATACTGGTAAGCTTGTGAACCCCTATTAATAGAGTTCATAGGTTTGCGTATTGACTGTTGAGGTTGAGCTCTTAATATGATTCTTGAAACCCAAAGTAACAATACCAAGTATGTCTTTACGGCATTTACTATTGTGTTAATCCCAGTATTCAATTGAGGCACATCACATATTTCGGAGGACTTTTTTGAGAAAAAGGGTGCCTATGAATTTCGGTATTTACTGTACCGGAAGGGTTGTTATGATTCACTTGATTAAAATTGAAATTCACCTGATTATAATCAAGGACCAGGTTGACACAAAACTGTTGATATACAAGTACAAGAGAACTTAGAACAACCCAAAATAAAATACACGGCTCTTGAAACTTCTGCAGTCAGGAACGTATGTCTTCTACTTTCTTTGCCTAATCCATACAAAAATATGCACCAGACTAGGAACAACTAAAGTAGGAAAATTAACGGCAACATTCAAACCCTTAAATCCAGGAAAAAAACAAAAGGACTTTGTAAATTATTGCTTCTAGTTGGCAACTGAAGCTGATGTGACTGTGTTATTTACTTGGCTCATGTGTGAGGAATGTGCCATTGTGCCACAACACCTACACCGACTATACTAAGTATTATTACTGTGTAACGGCAGGCTGCTACAACAGACTAAATGCTTGTAGCATCCCCGTGTAAAATGGTTGACTTTGGCTTTCGTGATTATTATTCTGCGTTAACTGGTTTGACTTTTGGTTACAAATAGCAGTTAGGCCACATTTCCGGCATTGGGAATGGAGCGTCTATGTCCAACCTACAATAGGCTTATTCAGAAATAATAAACTGGTAACTAAGCTGCCACCATCGGTGGATCACGTTAAAAGCTACAGGGGTTTTTCGGCTAAGATGATTTTACATATTATTTAACACTTAACACTTATATTTTTGACAGTTAAATATAAAAAAACTAAAATAGCAGGGCCTGCACCTGCTTGATTTTAGTTTTTATTGCCTAACCGAAAATGTACATTACCTATTTTTATTAGCGTTTCTCCTTTTGAGCTAGATTTATTCCCTAGAAGCTTTGGAGCTTGTATCCCATCCAGACTTGTACCTACTGCGCATGCGCAGGTTTGGATCGTCTATATAACACGGCGCAGCCAACTGCTCGGCATTATTTCTCCACACCCAGAACCTATCGATTGAGGGGAGGCCTGGGTGGGACTACAGGTAATGTGTATTTTCGGTTAGGCAATAAAAACTAAAATCAAGCAGGTGCAGGCCCTGCTATTTTAGTCTTTTTATTTGCCGACGAAATATACATTACCTGTTTTTATTAGCGGACTTTGCCACCAGGAGGTGGGATAGGTTCGCTCAGGTTCCCCTCATGTACAAGTCGGCACCCCAAGAACAAGTCTTTGGTGAAGTTACTCTGAAAACCCCAACCAATTACACTGTTTACGGAACCGTACGAACAATGGATCGATCCGTGTGTGTGAACGGAAATGGGAAGGTTCCTCAGTGCGGTTAGGGTATTACGGAGGGGGAACAGTCAATAACAGATAGTTTGTGTTGTAATGGGTATGAATAATGTAAGTATACGAACCGCAAGTCAGGGAACTTGACACCGCGGGGTACAAGATAGGAATCAGGCAGAGGTGCCGAAACCGCTTACCTTGTCGGGATGGTGATGTTGGTCCTCGTTTGGGTAGAGTAGTGTGACTCATCCGTCCGGGGAACGCCAAAAGTCGTCCTAATGATTGCGGGAACAGGGAGGAACCAGTTGGTGAGTAGCTTTGTTTGTAGAAGGCAGCAAGTTAAAAAATTTCGTAGAAAATTTCTGATAAGGTAGGTGGTGTGAAGGACATTTTGGCTTATTAGGCGAAGAACGAGTTTAATACGTCCGGAATGGGACGACATAATCTGGAACTTCACCGAAGGGGCACGAAGGAATTGATTGGTGTGGATCTGGTTACGGGTATTACTGTAGGATGCGGAATCCCAGAGCTATACCTTTGGCCTGTCGGCGACAAGGAGAACAGGGTATTATGGTATTGGAGAAGGCCGAGTGTTTAGTTAAGCCATGAAACACCGGTGAGAATCGTGGAGCATTGTCGTTCTGCCACACGGAATAACGAGGAAATCTTATGGAATTGGCTTGACAACATGGCTGCGTTCCAAAGAGCTACTGGGGAAGAAGATTCCGTTAAGGGAGGATCGTCGTCCGGGTAATGGTATGCTACTGCCGTAACAGACGGGTCCCGGAATGGGGATGGCAGTGGTGACGGAGCTTCTCTGAGGAGACTTGAGATGGACGGAGATGGTGACGTGTGTGGAAGTTGTGGAGGAACTGATGAGCGTACTGTAGTTGTAGTAGGCGCCGTCCGGGCACGCCTGGTCCTGGACCGAGCACAATAGTATGCCCTCCACGGTGGGGAAGAAGGAATGGGTGATAAGAAGGCGTTACCGTGCACGTAGTAATGCATAGTTGATGCGTTGGGAGTCATAGCGGCGTTGTAGGGCCTCCAGTTCGTTGAAAAATGCCTCATTAGAGGCGCGCACGAACGCATTATCTGATTGTAATTTTGCAGATGTAGCAGCGGTTGCGCGTAACGAAGGAAGTTCGGAATGGGCTGCACGAAGCGATTCCAGTTCTTGAACAAATCTGTTGACATAGCCTAATAAAAACTTCATGTTGAAGTCAAAGTTTCCAAGCTCTTTCTCTGATTTCAAGCTCTTTCGCAGACCTGTAAGTAGAGAGGATCGTAGTGTTGAAGCCGACGGGAATGGCACCGGTTTAGTGGGAGGAGTTTCGGATGGTGAGAAGGTCTGAAAAGCGGCAGGTGGGAACGACGTGGTGGCAGTTGATGATGGGGACGTGCGAGTTGATGTCACGATTGAGGGTTTAACACGCAAAAGGGAAGCCTTGGGCGGGGCCAAGGGATAGCGGGCGGATTTAATGCGCGCTTTTGGTCTTGTTCCGGATGACCCCGGAATCGCAGGCACTTTGTCTGTGTCAGTGAGTTTGGGCTTCTTTGTAGGATGCAAAGGCGGGATCGTTGTTGGAGCCGAACGTTCGATGGGCATCTTTTTAGTGAATACCTTCGGTGGAATCGGAGGTTGTGACGAACCTGGTAGTGTGTGAGGGGTCCGTTGTTCCTGACGTTGACGGGCTGCTCGGGCGGAACGCTTCCTTGTTTCAAGTTGACGCCGGCGAATTTTGGTCCATTGAATGGGCGAGATAAGGAGGCATATGCGACACTTCTTGTCAAATTCGTTGCATAAACGATGTTTTTTGGCAGTATGGATGTGGGTCATAATGGGATAATGGAGAGGGACCATAGAACCCTAGACAAGAACAGGCTTCTGGTGAAGGGATGTTTGCTTCAGAAACTACTTCTGGAGGGACCGGTTCCTCGGAGGAAGATGTATCCGACATGATGAGCACAGAACTGTAAAAGACCGTTACGTGCGAAGAGATTCGAATCTAACAGGACAAGAGACGCCTCTGGTGGCAGATTCGTGCAAACTGGCACAGGCGGAAGAGGCACCGATGATCCTGCGGATGGCCACCTGTCAAGGTAGGGACGGGGCTATTGGTGGAAAGCAAAGGCAGTCGTGTTCTTCTGGAATCAGGGAGTAGGCGGCAGTTAATAGACCCGAACCGGTGGACTGTGGTTGGCAGACAGCCAATGGAAGGAACGGAGGAATGAACGAACGTGGTGCGTGTTGGTCAGGTGATACTGATTAACCGGTTAAGGGTCCGGAAAGGGCCCGGAGCGGCGGAACGGGCAGTATGCCGAGAGGAACATGAAGACGGATTTAGTGGTGTGAATTGCATGGCGGAAGCGGATTCAAGCTTGGCTGCTACTTGAGCTGAAGTTTTAGACGAGCATAGCATTCTGTAGGTTTTTTTTTTTTTTTTGAAAGGTCCGTATGTACGGAACGGGTGTGCAGGGAACGGGGAATCTGTCCGCAAGGAACTGGGGAGGTTTCCACTGTGTTAGGAGGAATCGATACCGTAAAGAGGAACGGATTGGTAAGCGTAGGGAGTGGATCCACAGATTCGCGGTCCGCGGATAGTTCTAGAACTTCTATTGCAGTGGCGGATGTATCCGTCGGCACGGGAGAGGTGGAACCGGAACGGCGGAACCGTCCATTGGCGTTCCTTTACTCGTGACGTGGCCGGATCGATGTGAACAGCGAGAATTGTAGGATAGAAAAGGTCCAGTGCCTGGATGGAAAGATGGATCTCTACTCCGACGGTGTGATTGGACCTCGGGCAAGACGAGGAATCGACTGTTGTTGCGGCTGGTGTTGTTGAAACGGTAGAGTGTTTTCACATGTGGAACTGAAGACCGGAACGGTGAAATTGACGAAGCGGTCCGTGGCTCAGGACTGAACTGGGTGAGGAACGGGTCCATAACGTATGATATGGAGGGCGTATAAGACTACGTCCGTTGTCTTCTTC
The DNA here is from genome assembly GCA_023313725.1 of Lithobius niger. NCBI lineage: Eukaryota > Metazoa > Arthropoda > Chilopoda > Lithobiomorpha > Lithobiidae > Lithobius > Lithobius niger. The sequence goes on from JAHWFP010007465.1 coordinate 6,840, forward strand.
GTTGTATGTTGCTGTTATCATATTATATTTTTATTATGTGTTTTTTTTTGTTGGTTGCGGAACCATTTGCGCATCCGCGGAAAGACAAGGACAGAAGTTGGCGGTATCAGCGAATGGCTGCTAAAGTTGATAGTATCGTGGGGGTGTCAGTTCGATCGTGCAGGAGATACTGCAGCGATGAGCTGGGGTTACGTTGCATGATGAGTCCAGAGAGGCCGGAACGGGGTTCCGGAATGGCGCAGGTGTGGATGGTCCCGGTCCTGAAGCGTCGGAACGATAGGTGAGATGCCGGGGAGCGTTATTTTGTGGGAACGCAGAAGGCGGGGGGAACGCGGAGACAGTGATAAGAAGTCTGGTGAGGTACGGCCTAGGAACGTGTAGCGGACGTCATAGTTCATGAAGGATACTTCTTCAGTACAGGTCAGGGTCGCAGGTGAAGATGCCGGTCCGGCAGCTGTTTCTGCAGAATGTGTGAGGGTGGCATGGAACCGGAGACGCAGAGGAATCGTGAAAGAAGCGCCGGAACGTGGGGCACGGAACCGGCAGAAGTGCGTCGCGCCATTCCAATAGACTTGGTGAAAGGCCGCCAGTGGAACCAAGGGGTTCCGTGAGGACCGGTGAAGGCAAGGATGGAGCACGAGGATGGGACTCGTGTCGTCGAGGTGCTGCTTGGGATATACGAGGAACGCGTCCGGGGGCGGAGCGTCTGCGTTGGAACGAACCTCTAGAGGATTCATTGGGAAAAGCGGCTACAAGGGCCGGGAACGTAGCAGACGGTGGTAGAAGCGGTTGCCGTACCGGCTGGGAACGGGCGACGGAGGAGCGGTCCATCCTTTGGGATGACGAGGCGATCCGGGTGTGCGGAGCTGTATTGCCCGTTCGTCTTGTCCGGATCCTAGGGAAGGAGGAACAATTGCCATACTGTTTATCGTGTAGAATCGGAGCAGACAACCACGTTCCTATAGAAGGAACGCAAGAACGTTGTGAGAGGCCGGATCGTTCCGAGGACCGAGGAACCGGAAGGAAAGATCAAGGCGGTCACGAAGTGAACGCCCTAGGACAAATGATGCCGAGCAGTCGGCTGCGCCCTGTTATATAGACAATCCAAACCTGCACACGCAAATTCAAACTTGTCTGCTTTCTTGTAAAGCCTGTTGCCTTTTATTCAAAGGCGTTTGTAACTAGTGATCCAAATGTAAAGTGTTTATTTTTAATTGCCGACAAAAATATACATTACCTGTTTTTATTAGCGTTTCTCCTGTTGAGCTAGATTTATTCCCTAGAAGCTTTGGAGCTTGTATCCAGCCGGATTGAAGGAGAAACGCTAATAAAAACAGGTAATATTTTCGTCAGCAATTAAAAATAAACACGTTACATTTGGATCACTAGTTACAAACGCCTTTGAATAAAAGGCAACAGGCTTTACAAAAAAGCAGACAAGTTTGAATTAACGTTAAATTCGCACAACAAGCATTAATCTCAAACTGAATTTAATATTAAACAAGGAAACCTTGGTTGATAGGAAGGGGACTACCCTGACGTTATGGAGGGCAGGGACCAGAAATGCCAATGGCTTAACCCTCCATAAAATTCTCAAACTAGAAGTCTAAGTTTAAAGTTTAAAACTATAATTCGAAAAACATCGCTGCAATTCATACTGTGAAAAGATCGATCCGTTATAAAATAACACTACCAAGTTCACTAAAATTCACAACTCGGACTCATGCTTAGTCCAACAAATTTTCGATACCACCCAGATATCTTCATCAGGCCTTGAGGATTTTTCTGCTTTCTACATCAACAACATCGTTGTTTACTTCGTTGTTCACTACGTCGTCTGCTTTGCACACTTTTGCATTCGAATTCGGCCGCGACCGCAGCCTCCCGTATTTATTGGGCTGCATGCGCTGTGCACTCGTGAGTCCCCATTGATGGTTCAACCGCTCGCCGAGTTCTCTTCCTACTAGGTGTGTAACTCTAGGGAAAGCTGGGCCTTGGATGTTCATCAAAAGCTCCCCGTTCATTTCATGTTGTTGAATAGCAAGTGATTCAAGGCAACGGAGGTGGGAATCTCGTGCCGAATTTGACTTGAGCAGGGTGCTTGTGCCTTTCCAGTCCAACTCATGCTTCAAAGATTTGCAGTGGACTGCGATGCCGTTGTCATCCTTTTCATTCCTCACGTTGGCCATATGCTGGGCTACCCTGGTTCGTACACCTTTTCTGGTCTCTCCAATATAAACAGCATCGCAGTCTCTGCACGGAATCTTATACACTGCTTCTTTCGTATTCTGAACGGCCCCCATTTTCTCTTCGTCCTGCGATTTCAGTGTCTCACGCTTGCCTTCCACTTTGTCCACCCTGGACAACTGCCTTCAACCAGGCAGGTTAAGAAAGAAAGCATGTGCAGTCATAGATTGGGAAAGAAACAAAGAAGGCAGAAGAGAGGAAGAAGTAGACAGAAGGGGCCCGAGAGTAGCTTTAACATACGTAGAAGGAGTTGCGAGCAAAGTGCAGAAGATTTTAAAAGAACAAGGGTTTAGAACGTATTTTAAGAATGTTGAAGGACTCTAGGGATAGACCGATATTAATATCGGTATCGGTATTTACAGATATTATCGGTATTTTTTGTGTATCTGTATCGGATCTGTATCGGTGTTTATTTACCGATATTTTAGCCGATACGACCAACTTCCGTGCGCGCTGGCTACTCCACCTAGCTTGTGAGAAACCTTTCCTGCATAGCATCGCATGTATCCCACGACATCATCTGCACAGCAGCTTAGTGAATTCAACGTGTGTGCATTGCCAGATTCAGGGCAGGGCTTCTTGGGATTAGGCCTATCTGCAGTGTACGCTGGGTTTTTTTTACAGTCGAAGGTAGCCTACACTTGCGGATCTGCCACCACTGAGAAAAAAAATTAGAAATTTAACTTTCTTGAACACCAGTTTCATAATGATGAAGTATGCATTTGACTTCCTGACCCATTAATTTTTTTTTTGAAAATCGGTATCGGTATATCTGTATCGGTGTATCGGATCTGTATCGGATTGGCGTGTGAGGGGAACATCGGTATCGGATCGGATCGGTATTTTTCTGTATCGGTCGATCCCTAAAGGACTCAAGAAAAGAATTACAGGAAAGAAGGAAGTGGACAAAGTGGAAGGCAAGCGTGAGACACTGAAATCGCAGGACGAAGAGAAAATGGGGGCCGTTCAGAATACGAAAGAAGCAGTGTATAAGATTCCGTGCAGAGACTGCGATGCTGTTTATATTGGAGAGACCAGAAAAGGTGTACGAACCAGGGTAGCCCAGCATATGGCCAACGTGAGGAATGAAAAGGATGACAACGGCATCGCAGTCCACTGCAAATCTTTGAAGCATGAGGTGGACTGGAAAGGCACAAGCACCCTGCTCAAGTCGAATTCGGCACGAGATTCCCACCTCCGTTGCCTTGAATCACTTGCTATTCAACAACATGAAATGAACGGGGAGCTTTTGATGAACATCCAAGGCCCAGCTTTCCCTAGAGTTACACACCTAGTAGGAAGAGAACTCAGCGAGCGGTTGAACCATCAATGGGGACTCACGAGTGCACAGCGCATGCAGCCCAATAAATACGGGAGGCTGCGGTCGCGGCCGAATTCGAATGCAAAAGTGTGCAAAGCAGACGACGTAGTGAACAACGAAGTAAACAACGATGTTGTTGATGTAGAAAGCAGAAAAATCCTCAAGGCCTGATGAAGATATCTGGGTGGCATCGAAAATTTGTTGGACTAAGCACGAGTCCGAGTTGTGAATTTTAGCGAACTTGGTAGTGTTATTTTATAACAAAACTATAATTTAGAATGGGGTTCCTAAATAAACTTTTTAAATTTGAGCTAGTAACATACTAACCACAACCAATGCCCGGCATAGAAACATCGAACCGTGACATCTCCACTCCCGACTGGCATGACTACCTCCTAGCTTGCGAGCTGTGCTAAGGACAGAGTTGCTGGGGCTTTTTATGCTGGAGGGGGGGATTCTGGCGATCAAAGCGCGGACGTCGAGGATAGCTACGCCTCTCCGAGTGGCTGAGGGCCAGGAGAACAATGGAAAAAAGGAGAAGTCGGTTTGGCAAAGGGTTTTGGTGCAGAGCCGTTTGGAGGGACTGGGGCTTGGAAACACAGGCCAGAACTGAGTTTTAACTCGTAGACATTTGGGAAAGGCCTGTGAATTAAATATTTACATGATTATTATATGGAATGGCTCAAATTAATGCTTAGTAGAGTGGCTTTTGCAATGAATAAATCACTGCAGCTAAATTAAACAAGCTTTAATTGAAAACTACAATGTTATGCATCGCAACTATTGAAGGGGGTGGGATGAAGTGTAAAGCACAGCTTTTAATTATTGCAATTTAATAGAAGGAGTGATAACAGATCATTGTTACTTCGGAAAAGCTGGAGTTTGCATTCGGATTTTTGTTGTAGTCAGAGTCGGAGTTTCAATGGAGATTATAACAACATAAGGTAAATAAACATTGCCAAGCATTGGTAGAGTTAAGGGGCAAAGTACATTAAAAAGGTTAAATAAACTAGCTTTAGTAAATGCTAAAACGCATTTAAATAAGTAGGAATTATCAGCAGATAATGGAGTTTGAAGTAGCGGACATTTTTCATAGTGTTTGCGTGCACTCAAACAAGATAAAAAATATTACGCTAAAATGTTTGTCTGTATCCTGCATGTATGTGAGTTTAAGTACCCGAAGGCAGCTCTTCCTATTTCACAACTAAGCTAGTGTGTTTAGGCTTTCAGCCTAGAAAGAAAAGAACGAAAAGTAAGTACATATGTAGATGGTTTCTTCAATAATGGTGCCCGTGAGCTGCGAGCGCTGCGGCGGTTTGGAGCTTTTTCAAATGGATGCTGTTAAATGATGAGAAGGAAATTTAAAGTTCTGTTCCTGCAGGATTGTAGCTGATGTGTGTGTGGCTATTAAGGGTTAAAGAAATCAGCCGATTTGGTCCATTATTGCTGGAGTAATGCAAGTTTTAAGATCGAGGTCTTTTTGGGTACTTGGGCGCTCAAGAAAAAAAAGTGTTCCCCGAGGTATTGGATTTTTGGAGTCTGGCTAACCTCTCCAATCATCCTGTTTTGCAGGACTTCACTACAACTGTAATAATAGTTACTGTGGTGCTCATGTTAACATTAAAATTTATACGTGGTAATCACGTTTTGAACTTTTAATACTTAAAGAGAACTATAGGAATTGGCATTTTGGCAGTAGTAACTGCCAAGTAAGAAATAGAGCAAACTCTAGCAACTTTAACCTTATGTGTTATAATTATCAAAATCCGATTTTAATCAAAATAATCCGATTACAATTAAAATAATACGATTAACTCGATTATTTTAAAATAATCATGATTATATCCAACCCTGTGTACCGGCATTTCTCCCTCTGCTTTACGTCGTAGCCAAATTACTTTAAATGTTAGGCTGCTTTGCTGGGTTTAGCAGCTTGATGCAAAGTTAAAAAATAAAAATATGGTATATCAGTCTTGGACATTTTTTGTCATGGCAACAGACATCCTTTCCTTCGAGGGCAAATAACACTACAAATCGGCTAGTATGCAGTGCCAGCAGTACAAGAAGTATGTACAAAATATCATTCCTTGCGCAATACAAAACCTCTGTGAAATGTTTACACCACAGTTACAAGCTAGAAAGAGTACCATATCAAGTTCTTACTCCGAGACCTCAAACTGAGGCACAATAGGCAGTAGGGAGATGTAGTATGACTTACCTCCGTCATCTTGGATCCTGACAACAAAATAGCGACTTGAGTCAGTTACAGCCTCAAGAGCAATACCTGGATATTTTTCGATTGGACACTTAGCAAAAAGCTCACCTGAAAGAAATTAGAAAAAAAAAATCAAATCAGTGTTAAATTACTACTTGCTATGCTTACCCATTGACCGTAGTCGTGATGATGCTGGAAACATCATAACTACAACATGACCAAGCAAAAAATAATCCAGCATGTAAGATGAAGAAAATGCAACAGCGATTCATCATCAACAAACCGACCATCAGCCAAATTCGAAAAAATTACAAGTCTTTCATGAACGAAATTTATGCTACCACCAAAGTTTGGAAACTACACCAACAAAGCGCCAGCAATAATCAAACCTAACTGATAGCGCTTACAAAACAGTGAGGAGTTTAAATCCCACACATTAACCATGACCGGGGACCGCCACCCTTAACAGTTCAGTTGGGAGTATGAAAAATCTTTACAGAGAACTCCAGTGATTCACATCCTCAGACTGTCTGAGGATTTTTTAAACCAATGGAAATTAAATTATAAAAATACCTCTTACCTAGTATAACCATGCGAAAATAACTCAAAACTGATCAGGGAGCATCAGAAAACTTACGTAACGCTGGAGTGAAAGAAGGGGGGGGGGGGGGGGGGGGGTTGTTAACCCATAACCGCCTAAAAAAACTTTCAGACCCTTTTTTTTTTAGAGTCCATATGGCATTTGGGTCAGTTCTCGGATTCGAACCGGCATTCTCTTGGTTTGGAGCCGACGACGCTGACCACTGGGCTGTGACTGCCCGCTTTGCTCGGGGTCCCCGGGGACCCCTCACAAAGCTCGCGCTGGGACTTAGTTTTTCGCTGTTATACGTTGAAGGCGTACGTTCGTATCTAGGCGGTTATGGGTTAAATTTGTTTATTACATAACAAACTACTAATGTTAGGGATACGTGATACTCGAAAAAATCTAGCGAGCCGAGTATGAAACGGGGCGTAGGACGAAATTCTAAACTGGAAATCGTCTAATGGGATAATTGTCTAATATCGGTCTAACTAAAAAATCTGGAAATTCAGCGAAACGGAATATCGTATAACGGGTAAGCGTATAATGGATAAACGTCTAACTGGACATCAATATAGCTGATAAGCGTCTAACTAGACAATAATATAGCTGCGGTTTCTGATGTTATATGTATAGCCGCAGCGAGCACGGCAGTGCGAGGGAGGCAGGGACATTAGATGATTTTCCATTATACGAATTTCGTGTCAAGATGATTTTTTCATTATACTGTTGTACTGTATGCATTCTTCGAATTATGCGTTTTTCCAGTTAGACGATTACCCCTCGCCCCTATGAAACTTGCACTCGAACTTGGCTCGTTGCTTGAGTCCATTCTCGAAAAACTCGAATCTGGTAAAAACTCGAATCTTCGTCAATTTTTGACTCATTTTCACATTCCAATAAACCAAATTGATCGTCTCGACCAGAGCTTTCCACTGGTGCAGATTAAAAGTCAATAGCTCAATCAATAGTTTTTAACTTACATCCTTAAAACTGGAAAACCATGGCGCTCGCAGTCAGTTAAGCACCATCTTTGTTCTTATTATCTTACCAAATTAAAGAGAAACTAGCAAACAAAATATTTCCACCATTTACTTGAACTCGGCTCGATACTCGACTCTTCTGTTGCAAAGTCTGCTCGGCTCGACTCGAATTAAAAATGAAAATTCTACCAGAGAACTTGTTCTTGCAGGAGAATCTAAGTTCTACAAGTAGAATCTGATGAAACTGTGTTACAAATGGGATCCCTTCCCTACCAATCGGCGCGTTTCAATTACGTAACAAACCTCATTAACTACATTAATTATGCAAAAAAAAAAAAGTCACTTCCGGCTCTATCCCACTCCCTGTCCGCTTCCTACCACTCCTTTCTTGTGGCAAAAGCCTCTCTCGATTTTGTGCAGGGAGGCGGGCGGGCACTGCTTTGTAACACAGTTTCGTCAGATTCTACTTGTACAACTTAGATTCTCCTGCGAGAACAAGCTATCTGGTAGAATCTTGATTTCTACTTTGCAGCAATCTTCCTCACTATATTACAAATGGGATAGACTACTTAGCAGTGCACTCACAGAAATCACATCCGACGACTGGCGGCTGGCCCCGGCGTCTGTCACGATCTCCTAGGTCTCGTTCCAACACCCCAAATTAACCAGGGCCCCCACTGGTTCTCTACCTCCGCATCCTCGTAAGGGCCTCACTCGCTAAGGCCATCAGCCGCACAAACCAGGCCGCGCTTTCCCAAGCCGGTGTTACCACCACCACTCGCCCGACCTTTTTCACACAGCGGCCAACCACCGGACGCAGTATGGTGAAAAAGATCCCTAGTTCACACTAAACGCATCCGTAACCTCAGTATCCTGGCTCCTTCCCTCGCGCACCGAACCTTAGCAGCTGGGCCGTGGCTCGTGATGCAAACAGATCTATCTCTGCTGTCCCGAACCATTCGCAAATCTGAAAATACCGGCAACCGGCGTCTACAGGGGTTTAAAAACGACATAAGTGCAAGAAAACACACACAACCACCACGCTGAACACAACAAAGTTCGCGAATTGTTGGTGAAGCGCTACACCCGTTCACCTTCTTCAGAAGTATTTCAACCACATGGGTGAATGGGTGTAGCACTTCACCGAAAATTCGCGAACTTTGTTGTGTTCAGCGTAGTGGTTGTCTATGTTTTCCTGGACTTATATTCACATTCGCAAATATCCCAGACTACCCCCGGGCACAACATAAAATCAAACCTGTTGGAGAATACCCTAGACAGGCCGTCCCCCTAACATTCCAGCAGCCCGACACAATTCCTGCCGTCAGCTCCGGACAACCTAGCTCTCGTCGCAGCCTCTCCAGCGTTCGCATTCAAGGTCTGTGACCGCATTCCGCCCTGTCGATTGATGTAGCATACCACCACCATGCTATCTGAGTGGATCCGAACCCTCTGACCCCTGTGTAAATCAGCGAATGCCTCCAACGCCTTCAGGACTGCTAACAATTCTCGAGCACTGATATGCAAAGACGCCTGTTTAGCTATCCATCGCCCCTGTGCCTCAGCCTCTAGTATCTACGCACCCCAACCAAAGTCGGAAGCATCCGTCTCCACCACCCTTGTGACCTCTAGCATGATCCAGGGTCGGCCAACCACCGGAGGCACCAGTATGGATTCCCACCAAGCCAAATCCTCTGCCGCACCTTGCGATAGCAGCCCACTGGCCACGCCGGCCCACGACCATAACAACAAATCCTGTTGCCACCACCTCGTGTGTAATTGACTCCCGTCTGTCGCACACAACACATTCTCGGCTACGCCCAGCAAACTGCAGGACCAAAAGTCAAAGGTTTCCCCCTCAAAACCTGCAAATTTTCAACAACCTTTATTTCTTTTCTTCAGGCAGTTAAGTCATTAGCACCCACACTCATGCCAAATCCAATGAACTTCCAAAATTTAAAACTTCCTCATCACATCACAATTGGCCACGAGTCAGCATTACAGGTTGGTAATGGTGCTGCTGATAGCCAGAAATTTTTTTCCATCTGTTTCTTCCTCCGTGATTGGTGATGGAGGAAGAAACAAATAAAGAAGAATCGCTGGATATAAGCAGCACCAACACCAGCCTGGAATGCTGACTCAAGGCCTATTGTGATGTTATGAGTGGAAGTTCATAGGGTTTGGAGAGAGTGTGGAAGGGAGCTATCTTATACAAAAAGCTAAGTCACAAACAACCACGTGGTGTTTTGTGCAGGAGCTGTGCTACAATATATGGACTAAGATGGACCAAAGTCTCCCTTGGCTGCACAACATCTGTGCAGAGTGTTCGAGGCAACTCGAAGACAAAAGATTAAGGAGAAGGAAGTTCAACTTGACCGACGGCTACTAAAAGCATTGCTGACGAACATCCACATCCACTTTCGAAGGGTCACGTACTGGCAAGTATCCGGCATCCCAATGGGTTCCTCATAACCTAGGATTGCTGATATTGTCCTACAATTCCTTGATGAAACAGTTGTTCGTAAGCAAGCATTCATCCTTCAATATCTGGGTGAGATTTGTGGACGACACCTTTGACGCCGGCAAGGAAGAGGTTATAAACGGGACAGAAAGCCAAATGGGCTCGAAAAGCGTTAAATAAATACAGATGCAAACCTATTTACGTTGCCTTTTGGACTTAAATGTCAGACTGCCTGTCAGACTGATTCCAAAGGTTGTGGGTTCGATTCCCCGCTCAGGCAGTCTGACATTTACGTCCAAAATGCAACGTAAATAGGTTTGCATCCATATTTATTTAGGCAAGGAAGAGGAGTTGGAAGAAGTAAAGACGACACAGAATTATTGAACAGCAGATCTTAGTTTTACATCAGGAAAAGAAGGGAAAGGCAGGCTTCCCTTCCTTGACACGGTGGTGAGCAGAAGGAAAAAGGAAAGCTTTGCTGGGAACCGTACATGAAACCGACTCACACGGACTGGGGGTTTGAGTTTTCATTGAGGCACCCCAAAGCCCAGTTGTTGGCAATCATGAAAGGAGAGATGAGGATTCGGAGCTGACTGACGAAAGTGCCGGAAGGCAGCAAGTGGTTCGTATAGCGGTAGCTGCTATTACGGCTGTGCTAAAAGCAGATAGTGACATCTGGGGCGGTGTTAATTGCTCGTTGACTTAGCTGGCTTTTTAAATTAAAAGATTTTAACTGTTGTATTCAAGCATAGTGGTTCCTTACTCTAATTGAAAAGGGAGTGATTAATTCCCGGCCTGGCATAAGTAAACTAAGTGATGGTATTAATGCTGCTGCCATGAGATTATTAATAGTTACTGGCAGTCCCGAGTTTATTTTCTAGGTTTAAAATTTACAGCAGTAATCAAAGTGAAAGGTCAACTGGCTTCAAGAAATGTACAGTGGTTTTATTTATAAACCATATCAAAAGTATTTTCAAATTTGACTTCGTCATTTTGTTAAAAGTTTGAAGTTCAAATGAATAAAAAGTTCAGTTTAAGTTGTTAAAAATATCAGGCGAACAACAATCAAGTTTTTAGATGAAAATGAGTAACATGTTGGTTAAGTTGCTGTTAGCATCAAGAAAACAACAATATGATGTGTTTCCAAAAAACAAAGAAAACTGAAGTGTCTACGTATTAAGTAGGGATTGACCAGAAAGACAGAGTCCGAGCCAAGCCTAAGTAATTATGAATACCCACTGAGTCGAGTCAAGAGTACTGAACCGAGTCGTAGATTTCAATTTTTTGTTTAAAGTGTAATATACAGCTTTTTTACTTTGGTTTCATTCCCTTTTTCTTTGCTTTCGCCCGTATTTGTATTGCACAGAGTGTAACAATGAACTAAAGCAAAATTAAAGTGGACGAAAGCAAAAAAAAAGCCCATTTTGCCGGCCCTCCTGCCAGGCCGGCTGAAAATGGTTTCTATTGCCTAAACGAAAACATACATTAGGCCGGGAAAAAAAAATTGTTCGGTTCTCGGGCGCGGGTGGGTCCCCAAAAATCATGCGGGTCAATCGCTTTTTATTTCATTCGTCTTACCTCTCTGGTCTTACGTCGTTACCCGTGGAGTGAGGCACTAACGAAATATTTATTCTTGCAAAAATTATTGGACACAATTATTTCAAACACACGCACGCAACAGATATTCATTAAAATGCACGGACAAATGGCTTTAATAGTTTCGGAGAACTGTCGTTTTTTTAAATTACGGGCGGTAATGAAAATCGAAAATCTCCGTGTTGACAAAAACGCGTCCGAAAGTCGGCGTTAGTTAGGCTAAAAATCGTTGCTCCCACCTGATAAACAATAGTGTGAAGGTTTATAGGCTTCTTTTCCATTTTAGTTCTGCATCGTGACTGCTGATTTAATTTTTTAATGCTGTGAAACAGCATCTTTCTTGTGATTTGCAATGACGAACTAAAACACTTGTCAAGCGCTCACGTGAAATCCGAAGCGATCGGCGGCGTCCCTGTTGAAATCGCGCATCAGCCAATGAGAGCACGCAAAATCGGTCACGTGGTGCCAACCAGCCAATAATGGAACGCGATTTTCAAATGCTTTGGAAAGTTAGCCTGAAACGGCCAGAAACGGCCTACTACAATACGCCTGATTGGCCAATGCCAAATGGCCATCGAGAACATATGTTGAGAGGCTTAGATTCAGGGGAATTCCAGCTTTCCAACTAATACAATATAGCAGCGACAGTCAAATAATTCGACCGCTACCACTGATCAAAAATGACCAATTTTATGCTTTTTAACTTAGGAAAAAAGAATGAGAAAGGCATTTTTGCAGTTTTTAGTGAGTCTACAGTCAACTTAAGTGCTTTTAATAAAATTGTAGATATTGGTAACTCCGTTTTTTTTTTTACAGAAATCGATGCACACACATCATGTCAGGAATTCAGCGTTTCGCATTTCGATATTTTGGCGGAAAATTGCTTTTTTCGACCCATAGTTTACCTTCAAAGCTTCGACGTATATATACGTCGTTACAGTGTTTGGGATGATTTTTTTGGACGTATATATACATTCATACTGCTTAAAAGGTTAAAGAAAAATGTGGAGCATTTTCATAGCATTTTGAAAATAAATAATAAAATAAAAAGCCGGGTGGCCTGGTCCTTTTTCGACCTTCGAAATGCCCGAGAACCAAACTTATTTTTTTTCCCGGCCTTACCTGATAATTTAAAAGCATTCTTCTCCGAAGTATGCATTCTTCTTATTTATTTATTTATTTATTTAAATAGTTGTAGTGCCCCGCAGGCATTAGAACAACCTCAAGATTAGAACAGAGATAAAAAAAAAAAAGTAAAAAATATATAAATACATATATTACACATAGGCTATAATATACAAACAGAAAAACAAAAACCTTAACCCTTTAAGGACTGCGTGTGCGCTAAGGGCTTATAACTGACTTGTAGAAAAAAAATCGTAGCTTCTCACCCGGTTGAGGTAAGGGAATGAAACCTGTGTCATTTTTATCCTTAATGATCTGGCTTTCATATCCCAGTTTTAATTTTACTGTAATTGGCTGGAAGTTTTTGATATGACTTGTAGAAGAGCTGTAAACAATGATTATACAGCGGGCGCATTCGGGCGCACCCGTCCTTAAAGGGTTAAATAATGAGATCTAAGCCACTGAATGGCTACACTGAATGGGCGTGTGACATGCCAGCAAACCTGCATTAAACCTATAAAAGTTCACTGAATTCACATTTTCCGCCGTTAGTCCATTCCAATCACGTATAGTTTTGGGAAAGAATGATTCGGCAAATGCTACGTTGTTAGACTGAGGGCGTTTCACCTTCTTTGGATGATCCAACCTGCCAATGTAGTCAGGCGCATGCAAGTAGTCCAGTGGGTTTAGAATGGTATTCCCGTGGTAGATATTGTAGAAAAGACCCAGTCTGCGGTCGCACCTTCGCACAGTCAAAGGTTGCCATTTCAACGAGTTCATCATCGTAGTAACACAGGATCTCCTTCTGAAATCTCCGAAAACCATTCTTGCACCACGTCGTTGAATTTTTTCAATGTCATTTGTGAGGCATTCAGTAGGAGGATCCCACACTGAACTACAGTTCCGGCCAACACCCTATTTACAAATCGGACTTCCGAATTTGCCTTGGCACAGATCTTCTAACTTTAATTCTCTAGAGGATTAAAGTTGAACGGCGCGCCAGCTCCGTAACCCAACCACACTTGTGCGCATGCACAGTTCCCCCGATATAGGTTGCAACCAGAACTGATTGTCATCCTATTTTCCTCTGTTTCATCAGGTGGTGACTCCAGATGGGAGGTAGGGCGGGTGAAGGTAATGTATGTTTTCGTTTAGGCAATAGAAACCATTTTCAGCCGGCCTGGCAGGAGGGCCGGCAAAGTGGGCTTTCTAATTGCCACTCGAAAACATACGTACATTACCTGATAATTTAAAAGCATTCACCCAGACCTCTTCAATGCAGGTTTTGGGTACTACCTGACGGGTTGCCCTAGGGTTACGAGCTGGCAATCTTCTTGGGAACTCAGTGTAACAATACCCAGATAAAGTTATACCGTGAGGTTAAGGGGAAGGTTACCAGAGTTCTGGTGACTCTTTCTGGTGAAGTTTCATTGGTGTAGTTTTTGATGAAAGTTCAGCGTCTTGGTGGGATCAAAACCATGTAGGTGGAAGGTCGTTGTAACGGATATGTTGTGCAGACTCACAAATTGGGATTGTTCTGCAACGGCAGTTCCCTTGAAAACAAGGTTTTAGAATCGTGTTGAGGCGAGCAGTGGAGTTGATAGATTAATGACTGTGAAGGATAGTTGGCTTGAAATGACTTGCGGCAGAAAATTGCAATGCCAGTCGATGAGGTCAACAGGCAACGTTGGATGACCTGCTGCAGAGTTGTGAACGTAATCGTCAAGAGCTTTCAGCAGAGTAGGAAGATGGTCCCTGGAAACTGACAGTGTCTTTCTGAAGCTCAGAACAGGATGTTGGCGATGGACAGCAAGCAGTGAAGGGTGAGGGTCCAAGGAGCAGCGATGAAAGAGGTTGCAATGAAGTTGGGGAGGGGTGACAGCTGCGAAGGACGAAGGCCCAAAAGAGCTGCAACGAATGCCGTCTAGGGGCAGCAGGCAGGAAGGATGGAAGTCCTAATTAACTGCAAGTTTTGTCCTCTAGGACAGCAGGTGGTGAAGGACGACTGTGCGCTGGAGTGCAGAAAATGGTTGATAGGGAGCAGTGGGCAGCATAAGATGAAAGTTCGAAGGTGCTGCAACCGGTTTCGGTCATGGAAAACAGGCAGCAAAAGATGACGATCCGAAGCAGCTGTGATTTTGTCAGTGTGGGACAACTCATCGGTTAGGGGTGTTCTCCTCTTTTGTTTTTTCAAAATTTGAAGTTCACCTCGTCAATCTGTGGTGGTTGACACCACATGACGGATTCTTACGGCATGAGCCAAGATCCCATTGAGACAGTCTTTCGTCAGATTTTAATGCGTTGCAGCTATCTGTGACTAGTCTCAGCAGATTCAATGCGCAAAGGCTATCTGCAATGGAATGAAGATGTTTGAAGATTCCGAATCAGCTGTGATGATGGTAGGTGAAGAGCAGCAGGCTGAAGCGGAAGCAACTGTAGTTTATGATGCAAAGGAGCGATTCAGACTGTTGTGGCGTCATTTCTTGGTTGATGTAGATTGGCCATGAAAAAAAAATTAGTATAGCTATCCGTGATTCAGATCCAACGAAGAGCTTGCAATCCAGTCCAGAAGGTGTGAATGACAGTGGTCTGATGAAGGCCTGTCTAGTGGGGAAGTTGAGCCTGATGTTGAGAAGCTCAAATGGTACAGTCCGTGAGTGCATGTTTTAGATTTGTGGACTGGAGAGGAACGTTGTGTAACGGATGGTCCTGGAACGTATTGATTCAGGATAGACCAGCCGAAGGCAATAAAGGTGAAGAAGCACCATCATGAACGAAGGTTCCTTCGGAGTATCTATGAATCCTGGCTGGGTATGGTCCGGTTAACGAAGGATGTCATAGCCGAGCACAGGAACTTGGATGAGGATGGCGAAAACTCGTGATGGCTTCAGATGAGAGATAGTGAAGACAAGGGATTTTTCTTCGATCATGAGTTGTCTTGTTCTGCTGTGAGACTCGTTTAAAAACGGATACGGAGGCAAGATTAGTGTGGAAGGTGTCACATCCACAATCTCAGTTTCAAGCTGAGGAACGATGCTGTTTTCCCTGTAGAATCTTGGTGTTGATTGCGAGATGACAAGAAACGTGTAGGCCAATCCAGTGATGACGAAGGCATTCTCAGATTGGATGGCTGGCCTTGTTTTGAAATCACGGACAGCATGATCCAGAAATGTTTGTGCATGACTTGAGGACAGAGGCAGATCATGTGAAGGGTAGTAAACAACATTGATGAGCAGATATGACAGGTGAAGGAATTGTTAGTCATTGATTTGTACTTGAATTAACGTGCAGCACGGACCATTATGGCGTGTGCTTGAGATGAGTACAAGGTTGATGCTTGTGTGAAGGACTGCTGAGTTCACAGAAGAGCATGCTGAAAAACCAAGAAGAATTTCAGACAGAGATTGATGCGTCTTCGAAGAGGATGATCTGTGAAAAATGCATCCTTTTACAGTACTTGCCTTTTTTTCATCTTTGACATAGGACTAGTCGTCGTCCCTCAGGAACGGGCCATGGCGTAGTCTGCTTGAGCGTTCGTTGACTGGCCGAGAACTTCAAAATCGGACTGTTCATGAAAACAGGACAGGGGACAGGAGAAAAGGACGGACTGCTGCTTGAAGACAGGACAGAGACGATGAGGACGAGTTGGTCATCCAGTCTTGAGTGTCGGAATGCCATTGTGAAGATGATGGTGGCCTGTCTGTTGTTGGCTTAATTTGTACTTGAATTGTCGTATGGCGCGGTCCAAAAAGTCGTGTACTTGAGTGAGGACAGAAGTGAACCTTGTTGTGAGAGGGACAGTCCGAGTTCTTAAATGAACGTGATGACAAATTGAGAGAAAATTCAGACAGAGATTGATGCTACTTTGAAGAAGTCGATTTGTGGAAGTGTTTCTTTTTCTTGGCCTTCTTAAATGAGAAAGTGATGAGAGTTGGCCAAATGGAAATGGTGATTGTTCAGAAGAAGAAACATGAAAAGGTGGACAGGCAACAAAATTCGGATTGACGGGTAACTGACTGCGGGGCGATGGGGCGGCCATATTGGCTGCAGAACCAGTCGGCATTTCATTAAAACGAGTCATAGCGTCGTCCATTTGAGCGTGCAGTGTCTCTTCGTGATCTTGAAAATCGGATTGCATGAAATCAGGACAGGAACTGGAGAACAGACTGCCTGTTGCTTGAGGATAGAATGTAGAGGACATAGGTTGAACCTTGTTGTGAGAAGGACAGTCAGAGTTCTTGGATGAATGTGATGACAAGTCGAGGGTAATCTTGGACAGAAATAGATGCAATGTGAAGATGACGATCTGTCTTGAAACTCGGATTAAAAAATCAGGATAGCAAAAGTTCGACTGTTGCTTGAAGACAGAAACGGAAGAAACGCTGGACCACTTGGCGGTGGGGTGGCCATTTGGGTGCAGCATCAGTCTTTGTTTCATTAGAGCGAGCCAGGCCAATGTCAGCTTGAGCATGTGCTGACTGTCCGATCGGACTGCTTGTTGAAAGCAGGACAGGGATGGGGGAGAAAACGGACAGTTGAATTAAAAAACAGGACAAGAGTGGCAAACACGTTGTCTTGATTTTCTTGCGTTGGTGTGATGGGAGATAGAAAAACGGATTGTGCAAAAACCCTGACAGGGATGCAGAATACGGATGGCAAAAGTCGGACTGCTTGTTGCTTGGCGGCCGTCAGTCTTCATTGGATGCGGCGTCAGTCTTCATTTTTCTGGAGTGAGCGAGGACCATTGTCTTGTGTTGAATTGGTTGTGAAATGATTTACTGTTGGCTTGAAGCCTCGTGGCATGGTTTGCTTCAGCGTGCGATGGCTGTCCGAAAATAAGAAAACGAACTGTAAGAAAAAATTCGGATCGACAAGTGACGAACTGCGGGTGGGGCGGCCATGTCTGTTGCAAATCAGTTGGCGTATCAACAGAGCGAGTCATGGCGTCGTTTGCTTGAACGTGCGCAGGCTGTCCGCGATCTTGAAATTCGGATAGAAAAATCAGGACAGCAAAACTCGGATTGTTGCTTGAAGACGGGCTCATTCAGTCATGAGTGTGGGATGAACCGAGCGATGACGTAAAAGGAGAAACTTGAATTAAAGTGTGCGACAACAATTTCTGAATCGACGGGATTGTCGCTTGCAGACAGGCTCATACAGTGATGAATTTCGCAAAGGCCGCAACCAACTATTTCTATCCTTCAGAGTTGACTTCGGCACCACCTCCGCAGCAACGACGGGCGACGGACTGCGAGGCAATGGGGCGGCCATTTTTGTTTCCTGTCTCAGTCGTCGCTTCCTTTAAACGGGCCATGGCGTCGTCTGCTTGAGCGTGCGTTGGCTATCCGCGATCTTAAAAGTCGGACAGCAGAATCAGGATAAAGACAGAGCAAAAGTCGGACTGCTGAAAACAGGATGGAGACGGAGTCGAAACTCGGATAGCAGAAAGCAAGACAGGGACTTATGTCAAAAGTCGGACAGTTGATACAGGAGAGAAGCCAGGAAGGGTTTCGGAACAGCCCTCCACATTCCTAAACGAATCAAGCGATGATGTAGAAAGAGAAACTTGAATTGAAGTGTGCGACAACAATCTCCGAATCGACGGGCGACGGATAGCAGTCGTCGTTTGTTAGAACGGGCCGTGACGTTGTCTGCTTGATCGTGCGCTGGCTGTCCGTGATGTTGAAACACGAATGGAAAAATCAGGATAGCTAAATTCGGACTGTTGCTTGAGACAGGAAACGCTGTATTGCTGGGCAGCTATGAATCCGTAACAGACTTCGGTATACTGGAACGAGACAAGGCATAATCCGCCGATCGTGGTCTGAAAAAAGAAAAAACGGACAGAGAAAACAGGACTGTTAAAAAAACAGGACAGAGTGTAAACAATGAGAGAAGAACGGAAGCGTGCGCTCGCTGCGCAGGCTAGAGGAAAAGAGGATGCCAATCAGTTGTGGTTGCAGCCTATATCGGGGGAACTGCGCATGCGCACAAGTGCGGTTGGGTTATGGAGCTGGCGCGCCGTTCAACTTTAACATGCACCGCAGCCAAAATTAGAAGCAAATATATAGGAAAAATAGGAATTTAACACGCAAAATATAGGGATGTTATAGGAAAAAAGTGCAAGAAAATTGAGTTCAAGTTAAAGCCTATTCCAGTGATAGCAGAATGTATTTTGGAAATGGAGTACATTGTCTTGCTGTTAATTTCACATTAACTCAAAATTAAGCATCCACTACTCATCGTCATTTTTTTCTCATCTGCAGGTTTTACATTTAGGCTAATATGTTTAGGCCTATTTAGTTTTTTGTTTCTTTGCAGTATTTGTAAAGTAGCCATCAATCAGCTTGGTCCTTTTATTCTGAATAATTTTCTGTTTTTCCAAACAAATCTCTCTCGACGGAGCCTTGATAGACCCAATCAACAATAAAATTGGATGTTGGATGCGGTAACGAGTTCCGTGCGAATAGGCGTAAAACACGGTAAATAAACCTATTCGCCCACTGGTGTCACACCGGCAAATATACGGAGGTTGTTTTGCTTTTCACACGATAAAATGGTAAATACTAAGACAGATTTATAGTTGGATCCGTTGCCCGTTGGCCGAGTCTTTGATGCCTGCAAGGTGCACACTTGGCCTTCGGCTTTTAAAACCACAGCCTCTAATAGGCTAAACTTGATGTTGACTATGCATTGAAGAAGGCAGTCGCGAGTCGGCAAGGTACAGGCCGTACAGGCAAGGTGCACCTCCTGCATGAAGGCAGAATAGGTGATAAGACTTATAATCTATGTTGTGTGCCGAGTCATTAGTGGCCCCGATTTACCGGAAGAACAAACACTGCGGACAACAATCGTGTAGCGGACGTCTTACGTCTTCTCCAAAAAAAAAAACAGGAAAATAGGAAATATAGGACTTTTTCACCAAATATAGGAAAATATAGGAACCTCTAGAAAATATAGGAAATATAGGAAAATATAGGGAGCTGCGCACCATGCTTTAATCCTCTAGAGAAAAATGCATACTTCGGAGAAGAATGCTTTTAAATTATCAGGTAATGTATGTTTTCGAACGGCAATTAGAAACAAGATGCACTAACACTGCATTAGTAATTCGACGTGTCGTATGGTAGAATAAAAAAAATCTGTAATTGACGTATGAAGTTGGAATGGCAGATCGACATACCAACAGGACACTATTAAAAAAAACTGAATGCGTGGTGTACTGAAAAACATCTACTATATTGCACATTATATTAAAAAAAAATTGTCTCGTAACTACGATACAGCAAATGAGCCAGAATCTTGTGTGCGACGATGCAATCACTGACCAGATAAGTTTTCATCGGACGCTGATATTGGTTTTCTTACAAAAAAAAACAAACACACTGAAAGCTTCGTTGTTTTACAGTTTCCTGTTCCCATTGTTCTTGTTCATCAGACTTTTACATTTTTTAAATCTTCGAACACCGTATTTTCATAAATTCAGCAGATAATTTGGGGGGGGGGGGGGGAGTAGAAGAAATCATATTGCACTGAGGGTACGTGAGGTTGACTACTTTAAATTTATTTACACTTTTTTGGTGTATTAACAAAAGTTAAAATATTCACATGAAAATTATGACAAAGTCCATATTTAATATAACACTGCAATTTCATGTGGCCAATTTTTGTTAGGCTACTCAATACAAAGTACTTGTTTTACTACATTTTATAATTATCTTTATTATTATTATTGGTAATTTTAAATCTGTGGGTAAAACTAATGTCGAACCAATAAAACTTACGCGAGTCTTCCTGTTACGGATTTTTAAAAAAATCTAAAACTCAGAGGCCATTAGGAATATCCTGCCTTTCCCTCCCTCTGGCCAGTCCGCTATTGTGAAAACAGGACATCATTCGCTTTGCTCACTCGTTCAATAGGAAACAACACCACAAATACACGTAATAAAATACTGCACCAAAAAGCAGAGAGTATAGCGCAGTAATTAACAGCAAAAGTCTATGCGCGCATCGCATTCATTGTACCGTCCAGATTCAATCATAGAAATTCGGTGTACCATCCAGGTCACCGCATAGGCAAGTGACGATTCACTTTGTATTGTTCTGCGCGATAAGAGAGGAGCCATCTCGACGTACACGTTAGCCTCTAACCGACCGCAATGTTGAAGAGCTGACTTGCCGAAATGCGCAGTTACACGCCGCAATTTTTCGCATGATCGGCGTTGAGTGCGCACCTTTACGCTGAGGCAGGACTGACGTCAGCCACTGATCGTGTACTATCGGGCGACGGTTTATCGCAGAAGGACCTTCTTAGAGGTTAGCGAAGTATTTTACTCAATATCTTAATTTTTAGAGCATAATACACTTTGAGCTTCTACACTGCAACTCTCCCACCACTAGACTTTAAGTTCTTCGGATCATAATTGCACAAATGTGTCTGGTTTTTGAGGAGATGTCGCTGACGTAAATCGCGTCCCCCGTTTTCTGGCCACAACCGCATTAAGTCAACGTGTGACATCGAATTAAAAAAGGACGAAACCAACCGAAAAAAAGCTGTAAAACTGACCAATAATTCTTTCTTCCAATTTTTTAAATAATAAAGTGAAATGAAAAATAAAAAGAATTTTGGTTACTTTGGTCTCCCAATAGGCCTATGTTGGATTTAAGAAAAGACAAAATGGAAAATGAATTGAACAAGCATACCAACTTACTAAGTAATTATAATTTCCATTAAGCCTACCCAAATTAAAATTGTGCTTGCACTTTGGAGACGGTGAGAGCAAACCTGTACTCTACATGTAGTGTTTGCATCGTTTCTTAGCTTCATTAAGCTTTGTTTTTGTTAAACTAATTTAGCGTAACTGACATCCAGAAATTGTATTTTTGCTTTACACTTGAAAAATAGTTTCAGTTCTTGGATTTGGCTAACAGAAACATCCAGTGATATTTTAGCGAATCTCAAAAATACTGGTACAGTATTTTGATTCTGAAATTGTGCGTAACAATCTGTTTTCAACAATCAATTATCAAGAATGACGAACTTTCAGAGTAGAAGCCATTATGGAATTTTCAATCTCAAAACATGTAAGAAAATTTAAAAAATACGTTATTGGAGTAGTAGAAAATCGTTTTCTGGTCTTGAGTGTTTCTTATTATCCTAGACGAAACATTCTGTTTAGCGCACTCTCATTGGCTGACACGCGATTTCAACATGGCCGCTAGGGTTCTATTCAGATTTCACAGAGAAGCCTGTGCTTCGTTCGTCGTTGAAAATCACGAAAAACATTAAGTTTCACAATAATAAAAAATAAAAAGAGCAACCACAACGCAAAACTAAAATGGAAAAGCAGCCTATAAACCTTCCCACTATCGCTTATCAGGTGAGAACAATGTTAGGGACCGTTCATTATTTATCAACGGGGGTGGGCTGGCGGATTGTCATCATC
>JAHWFP010007466.1:0-16114 GCA_023313725.1 Lithobius niger
TGTATGTAGTATATAATATATATATATATATTATATTGCTTTGATTCTTAATTTAGAATGTATCAAATACAGATACCTATTTCCGTCAGCTATTTTCATTAAAAAAAAAAAACATGTGCAAGTTAAGAATGATTCGTAGGAATTTTAATTTAGAGACCGGTCATTATGTAATAGTGGCGTGTACAGAGTAGGGTGGGCCCCTGGCACAGTACTACAGGTGAATCCCTCCGCAGTGAGGGGGGGGGGGGAGAGGAATTAATTATAGTGCGACTCAGAGGGGGGTCTGGAAGATACAGTTCAGGACTTTTTTGAAAATTCTCATTAATATTATGCAAAATGCTTAACTTTGGACCCTGGAGCAATGGTTTAAGACTTTGCTTTTAAGTTCGCTTGCATTTGATGGGTGGGCTGGGGCCCCCAATGCCCGTGTGCCGCTGGCACCTGCAAGTCTGGCTCTATGGTGTACACGCTACTATGTATTGTCTGGGGGAATAGGGGGAGGGGGAGAAATTGGGAGGGTCATGACATTTTTGGACCCTTTCGAGGAGGGAGGTGGTCATAAATTTGTTAGGTTTCTTCAAGAGGGATCACACAAAAAATACTGACTGAACTGCACGAAAGAGTTATTTTCGGACCTGAAAATTATTTTCGGACACTTTCAGCAGTCAAAATTTCTAAAACGCCTAAGCTTCGGGGGAGGGGGGGGGGGGCATAGATTCCTCCCTCCATAACGTGAGTGTTTATGAGAATTTGAAGCTATTAGTACTAGTACTACAAGTATAGTTTTTTTTCTATAAACTTTCTAGAAAAGCCATGTCTCTTGGTTTTGCTGATTGTGTGTTTCAGGTGCTGACTATGTTACGGATATGGACATATACAAGGAAACAGTGCGTTCATCATACTTATTGTATGAAACTCGACACAACCTGGGTGTGAGGAACATCGGCAGTATATAGAGCATTTTTAACCCAATGTGTCTTTTCGTTAAAAACGAGGGACATTTTCCTTACAACTAGTGGTGACTTATCGGTGCAGAGTGTTTTTTTCTATAGAAAATGATCTGCAGACATTCTCAATACGCATACGAAAAGTGCATTTTTGGACCTCGAGTTGTGGGGGGGGGGTGTCAAGGTTTTTTTCAGCATTTAGATAGGGGAGGGGGTTCATCGAAAGTTTGGTGGTCACATTTTCATTTCCTTCACACACACCCCGTCTCCACGATACGTAAGGAGCATGAACCCAACAACGACCCACAACGTTGCAAAGTGGCCGGCAACAATGAGACAGCTAACAATTGCTTTAACAATCACTTTCAACTGTAAAATGAAAACAAAACACTACATGTGAGGCAATGTCGGTGATTTACTTTCTGCCAAAGCTCGAAAATGAATTCAATTCCTCCAGGTTTGAACTCTGTTCTGCTAGCCGTGCTTATTTTAAAGTTTGTTTGCGCACGAGAATTTTCAGAAAATGCAGAGAAGTAGTTCTTGTTGTTGTTTGTTTTAGGAAGCACGAACCCAAACTGGGTTATCTAACCTATAATGATGAGAGGGACAAATTATCTGGGTTGGAGGAATAAATGCGCGAATGAATGAATCTAGACACACGCCAAGTAGACTATTTATTGTTGTTGGAGCTTAATTGTCAGAGCGTAATTGTTAGAGTGTTATTGTTGTCAGAATGATGGCGGCTCACTAGCAGACGTGTCTTTTAACTGAAACCAACTTATACGTTATTTCAGCATACTGGTGTAAATTCCCCATGCGGTAGAAATCTTTGCAAATCGTTTGAATCAGGTGTCTTCGGTCCAGTAACAAAGAAAACGTCAACACGAAAATGTGGGAACGTGTTCTTCATGGTGAAAAAGTGTCCTCAATAACGTTGATTTGTGTTACTGGTGACTAGTAAATAGTAACTAGTAACTAGTAACTAGTCCGCAGGTATAACGACACTTCTACAGCTCATTAGGGAAAGTTGCCAGATCTAAATTTCGGCAGACAGGTAAAGCGTCATATGGGGAAGTGCCTTTTTCTAAAATGGGGGTTGCAGCTAGAAGCAATGGCCCTGAAGTGGCTCGTAACCATTGTGTGTATTGTCATTCAACAGTAGATTATAACATGCTTAAGTGTTGCACGCTTATCGTTTCAGTACTTATATTGTCAGAATGCACTGTTTTTGCAAATAGGTGGTTCACTAAGAGACAGAATGTCTTTATCTTTTATTGCAAAGGTTTGGTCTTTTTTTGTTACGGTACACGAATCCAAACTGAATTATCTGCCCCACCACGATAAAAGGGACAATTTTTCTGGAAAGAAGATTACGAAACAAAATGCACATCGTCAGCACAGGTGGGAACGTGTTCTTTATGGAGAAAAAGTGTCCTCAATAACGTGACGCGGACATTTTATTTTATGTAGACTTACTGTTCTTGCAGCCTAGTGTAAGTGACGAGTAATTTTAAACAGCTGACGAGTTGTTTAGTTTTAGTAATCTGCCACCAGAATATTAGAACTGTATGAACATTTACCATTCCGTGAGTTTGTAGTATGTGTTCATAATGATTAACGTTTACCTCGGTAGAGCCAAGTGAAGGGGGATGTGCTGATTGAGTGAGCGAAGCGAACGAAAATCAGCGTTTGTTACCCAGTCCGCTCAAAAATCGGATTAAATAGACTTAAGCATGCGAAACATGGGCATACAATACGCCAAACCATGTCCATTTGGCTGGTGTAACGGCTAATTGGGCAATAGCAAACGTAAGAATTATGAATTAGAAAATGTATAGACACTCAAGACAAAAAAGGTAGAGGTCACTATTAGACAGTGGAATTCTTTCTATTCACAGGCCTATGAAAGTTGTGATATCTACCCAAAACCAAAACTGGTATAAGAGCAGCTGCCAAGTTTCCAAGAAGGGTCGGCCTTTCAAAGTAGTGATATCATTCAACCAGGGAAAGACCGCCAAGGTTAATCCTATTAGCCAAGTTAATCGCACGGAATAATACTTTGGACGTTAAATAAAAACTTGAAGATTGCTACCGCTCCATAGGAATTGATTAGGTCCTTGCAATTACCACAGTGTTACGCTTGTTATTAATTTATTTGGAATGACAATAGCAAATGTGAAACTTATGAATGAAAGCATTCATACAATAAAATACCTCCACACAAAAAAGGTAGGGGTGACAATTACACCGTGGGATTTTTGGTCATTCACAGGCCTATGAAAGTCGTGATATCCACCCAAAACCAAAACTGGTGAGAGAAGCCGCCAAGTTTACAAAAAGGGTCGGCCTTTCAAAGTAGTCATATCATTCAACCAGGGAAAGGCCGCCAAGGTTAATCCTATTAGCCAAGTTAATCGCACCGAATAATACTTTGGACGTTAAATGAAAACTTGAAGATTGCTACCGCGAGTAGCAATCTTCTAGTTTTCATTTAACCTTCGAACTATTAGTAGGTGCAATTAAATTGGCTAATAGGATTAACCTTGGCGGCCTTTCCCTGGTTAAATGATATCACTACTTTGAAAGGCCGACCCTTTTAGTAAACTTGGCGGCTTCTCTTACCAGTTTTGGTTTTGGGTGGATAAATACTTTAATGGAGCCATGACCTGAAACCTAACAATGCCAAAATGTTACAATGCTGCACCGTGTAACAATGGTGTAATAAAGAGGGGAGGTGTACAAGATCGAATTAGCGCTCACACGAACAAGACGCAACGATGCATGAGCACGGGGAAAGTAACATTGTCAAACTTCAAGTTATAAACCATGGGGTGCGGAGTTTTTAAATTGGGCGGCCGACATGACTGAATTACTTATTTAGTTTTTCAATGCAGGCTTCGGGAAGCCAATTGAATTGATTCCGCAATTGTTTGACACGATACTGCGGCTGCCTGCAACAAGGCAAAATCGACTACCTATCGAGATGACACATTCTGAATCTAGACAGATGCGAGTGTGTGTTGCCATTAAATAACAGACATGGAACAAAGCTTGTGCAGAACATGACATAAATACTTTTCTTGTTGCTAGAAAATATATATGTATGCCTGTTAATTTTTGCATTAGATCCTCGCAATGTTGTGTTTCCCTGGAGGTTTTTTGGTGCCTTGTAACCATCGGCATCGTAACCCGAGTGCGCATCTGTTTTGCGCATCCCTCCTCTATAAAAGTGCATTCGCGCATTCGTTGGCCATCATTTTTCTTCCAGGGCGTCACTATGCCACTTTGTTTACCGACATTCGCCCGAAATCTTCCAGCATCGAGTTAAACATTTGCAAGATGTTTGATGTCTTCTACCCCAGAGGTTCTGGAGACTCCATTCTTGCCCGACTCAACTTGCTGACTCTGACGTCGCCATTTATGTCGGCTGCATTCGTCGATTGCTACCCCGAATGCGGATCAACATGCAAATGCGAATAATGACACCATCAACACTCCACCTCTTCAAGCTGGCCTGCATTCGCACCATTCCTGTCTGGTTTCTTTTCACTGCGAAAACAGACCGCCTGCAACCACAAGAACTTCCATTCGTCCTTTTGGTCAGCATTCAAGATCGATGATGTTGTCTGTAGTGCTAACATCCACGATTTGAGCAAAGTTTTCCAGCCGGAGGCGTCTCTCACCCACAGCTCATCTCGATTGTGGCTTGCTGCCACGTGTCGAATGAACAATTCAAGCCGAATCTCGCCCAATCCGTGGCCAAAACCCACTTTAGGAAGGAAGTTTCAAGACTGCCGACCCTTTCGACTTTTCCACCCAGTCTAGATCAGGGCTTGGCCCAGAATTGAGTTAAAAATGAGCCAAACGGTGTTGCTAACACCTCTACACGTCTCAAATGTGGCCATGACACACGTTTGACTGAAGTTTTAAGATGGATGCAGTTCTCATCTCTCCCCCAACTCGTCTTGATTGTAAGTACACCACGCATCGAGGGAAGAATCAAGCCAAATGGTGTTCTAACACCGCTGCCCGTCTCATGCGTGGCTAAACTCACGTTTTGAGTGCAGTTTTCAAGACAGAAGGCGTTTTCAACCCTCCCAGCTCGTCTCGATTATAACATGGCCATACGTATCGAGTGAAAAATCAAACTGGTTGATTTTTCTGACTGCTCGTCCCATTCGTGGCCAGAACAGATGTCCAGAGTGAAGTCTCAAGTAGGACGGCATCCCTCCCCGCAGCTCATCTCGACCTGCCCGTTCACCCTCTCTTGCTGCAAGGAAAATTGTCTGCTGTGTTGTCCTCTTGCCGAGCTTTCCTCATTCAAACATTCGTTGCTCGTGCTCTCGTTCCTGTGACCGCCTGCCTCACCAGTTGGTTGTCCATTCGTCCAGCTGAGCATTCGTCATTCAGCATTCGCTGCTCAAGCCCTCGTTCCTGTGTCCTGCTTCATCAACTGTTAGTTGCCCATTCGTCTGGTCGAGCATTCGCCATTCAAGCATTCGTTGGTCGAGCATTCGTTCCTGTGACCAACTGCCTCAACTGTGGTTGGCCATTCGTAACTGTGGTTGTCTGCTGAAGTGCTCGTTTCTGTTATCTGCTGAATCATCTGTTGGTCTGCATTCGTCGTGCATTCTGCCACCTCACCGACTGGTTATCCATTCATCTGGCCAACCATTCGTCATTCATGCATTCATTACTCGAACATTCCTGAGACTTGCTCACTGCACTGTTGGTCGAGCATTCATCTGGCCAAGCATTCGTCTTTCAAGTATTCATCACTTGAGCTCCCATTCCTGAGATCCAAGGCCTCAACTGTTGGTCATGCATTCGTCTGACTGAGCATTCATCATTCAAGCATTCGCTGCTCCTGACACCTGTAACCCGACACCTGCAACCTGCAAAAGGTTCCCGACACCTGCAACCTACCTCACCAAAAGGGATGACATTTGTCAGGCTGAACATTCGTCATTCATACATTCGTTGCTCGAACATTCGTTCCAAAGACCATCTGGCACCACCATTGGTCAAACATTCAGCCAGGCATGCATTCGTCAATCAAGCATTCGTTGCTTGAGCTGTTCTGAGACCTGCTGCCTCATCTGTTGGACATGCAACTATCTGGGTGTACATTCGTCTTCCAAGCATTCATTGCTCGAGCATTCGCTCTTGAGATTTGATACCCCAACCGTTAGTCAGACCTTCGTCTGAGCATTCATATTTCAAGCATTCGGCGCTCTAGTACTCTTTCCTGTGATCTGATGCCTCCACCGTTTGCCACTGTCCCCACACCCTTCGGTCAAGCATCTGCTGTTTGAGGATCTGTCATTCATGCATTCGTTGCTCGAGCATTCGTTCCTTTTCAAAGAAACTAGATTTGACACGGCATTGACAACACCAATTTTAAAACGGCGCATCCAACACCAACCGTGTGTAGATAAGAATGGAGTTCGCAAGGAAGGTACATTATTAGCCAGCTAAAAATAGTTTCATGCAACCATGCTTGAGCACGCAAATTTTTAAAACGGTTCATCCTGTGATTTGAGTCACAGGAAGTGCTGATTGAGTGAGCAAAGTGAACGAAAATCAGCATTTGTTATCCAGTGTGCACAAAAATTAGATGAACCATGGACACACACACATGAGTGACCAAACAGTACCAGTGTTGCAAACGGTAAATCCAACGCCAGCCATTTCTTCAGTCAATAGTAATAATTCCCAAGCCTCAATAAAGATATGGCTAACCATAAGTATTAGAAAACAACAACGAACTCGTTTGACACTTAAGGTAAGGCTTAACTGATCCGAAGTCAAAACAGCAAAGGAACACAAATAAACTTTCCTATAAGGTTTCAGACACTACAGTTTTGGACATGACCAATCACGTGAAAAAGTAAAAATAACATTGAATACAGCAGTAAGCTTCACTTAGACTAAACAGTACAGCAACATTGCAGTACCTGAAACCTTACAGGAAAGTTTATTTGTGTTCCTTTTTTGTTTTGACTTCGGCTCAGTTTAAACCTTACCTTAAGCATCAAACGAGTTCGTTTTTGTTTTCTAAAAAGCTTTTTAATCCATACACTATTAGTTGTTGGTGCGAGGCACAATGCCGTTCACATAACAGAAGACTTCCTGAGTAATTTCTGGAAGACATTACATCTTAGCAAAATGGTCCCTCTCACGTCTCGAGAT
Organism: Lithobius niger; assembly: GCA_023313725.1. Lineage (NCBI taxonomy): Eukaryota > Metazoa > Arthropoda > Chilopoda > Lithobiomorpha > Lithobiidae > Lithobius > Lithobius niger. The sequence goes on from JAHWFP010007466.1 coordinate 7,140, forward strand.
AATGTTAGCAACTGAAACGTACGTTAATCTGAAACAATTATTTTAAACACAGTCTACCAAGCGCTCAAAGAAAGAGAGCCGAAATAATTTATCTAGGTGTAGGTAGGAGTTCATTTATAAACCGCAATCTTGCTCACTAGAATGTGTAAGTTAGTCTAAATTTTCAGAATGGCACTATTTTGGCTGTGTTGCGCACTGAGTCGTGATATAAAAGTCGACAGTGATAGTTTAAACTGCGCAAAGTTTAGAACTTATTAGGAAATTGTTATTATTATGTTTTCAATAGAAATTCTTTATTTTATTGTCACGAATTGATACGACCAGATGTATTGACCCAAATGACTCCCATTTGCTTGGTTGGATGGACATCACCATGGCAATGACACTTTCAACCTCTGTGGCTTGAACTAGCTAGCGACGTAGTGTGACCTAAACGAGACATGCAATGTTTCTTAAGTTGTATGACTATGAGTAGTCCAAACCATGTAACAGCCGTTGCATACGGCCGATATAATCACAAGTAAGTAAACAATAACGCCTTCACACAATGGCTCCTACAAGAAATTGTCAATTGGTTGCGTTCTAAACTTCCACCATTTTATGGCCGAACAACTGGTCAAGACCTGGTAAATCAACATACAAACAACTGGTTAAAATAAAGTATCGTCTCGCTTTTATTGCATACGGAGCTTCCATGCTGTACTCCTGAAAAATCGGGCTTAAAGTAGCGTACTCTCCAAAAGGGACATGTAGCAGTTTTTTTCGATACTCCACATAAAGTTGGTCAGAAGGTATTATTCACTTACCATTGTTCCATCCCAACCATTCCATCCAGGATAACTAGGAATCAAAAACCGCAGTATCGATTGTAGCCAACCCTGGGTGACAGCATGCATGGTCAACGTTTCACACCAGTAGATAGTATGATACAATATATTTGTGCACTGAGACCTGTTTTTATTTGGGGGTGGAGGGGAGGTGGTGGTTTCACGGCTATGAAGCAAAGCACTTTAAACTAAAACTAGGAGCCAGTTACAGCTTCGTTCATGAAGAAAAAAACTAATCTCATTTATCTCACTGGTCACTGAAACAGGCGCACAGCCAACCAGCAAGCCAGTCACATACCGTTTCTCAGTATTCACTTTGAAACATACACACAGATTGATGCTCAGTATTTTAATTACATGGATCAATTGGTGTCTATTGCGTAGGTGGCACAAGTCGGCGCAAGGAGTCTTTGAGGTCCTACAGGAAAGCTTGAATGCAGCTTTTCATAGTACTGTGGTGCAGTGGTATAGTAAAAAACAAATAGTGGCGGAGCTATGGTTAGGAAATTGGTTGGGGGGTGGGGGTGGCGGAAACAAATAAACTGAAAGGTACTTGGTTCAGTTTTACTGATTGTTGGTTTCCATGTTTAACAGTTTTGCTACATTCTGTCAAACCTATATATTAACACTGAAAACGCTGTTTTTTCTTTGGGGTACGGACAAAACAATAGATTGTGCAGACAAAATAGTAAACAAGAAAGTAGAGTAAATGCTAGAGAGTAAATCGAGAATTGGTGACGGCATCTCACAAACACAATAGACACTACATCGAGTCTGAGAATAAGTAAATTAAGAAAAATACCGCATGAGCCTGCTCTTGTCGAGAATAAGTGCCGGAGTGCCGCTCCGCCTTAAGAAAAAGTAACGGAGCGCTGCTCCTGTGCACTTCTGCACGACTACACCACTGCTGTGGTCTCTTTCTGTGGCGTTGGACTGAGGATGGTAGGCCGTCGTCCTGTGGTGTTTTATTCTGTGAGCTCAAGTAGGTTGATAACACTTTTGAGATGAATGATGCACCATTGTCTGGTACGAGGCTGACTGGTGATCTGTGCCGAACCAGGTATCACTTGAGTAGCTTCCTTGCTGCTGTTTTCACAGTGAAATTCTTAGTGGGAATTAGCCAAACATCCTTTGTAAAGTAATTCGTCATCATCGTGACGTACTAGTGTTTGTGCGTGGTCTGAGGAAGTGGTCCCACAAAGTCTATGCCAAGCATGTGAAACTTTCTGGAGAATGACAGATTGCTTGTCTCTTGCTCTCTCTGCGGTGCTGTCTTGGCAATCGTACATAGCTCCTGCAATAAGAAAACATTTTCGGTCAGTAAGCCACTACACGAAGTCGTTTTACTGGCATTTTCTTTGTTCCAGGTGTCCTGCCTGCTTGTGGTCATGAGAGCCATGGTGGTAGGTGTGGCATAGGTGAATGGGGACATAGATTCTCTAGGATGGTATTGTGCCTGTATCGAGAGTAAGTGAGACTGCATAGTATGCAAGGACGTTTACGTCAAGGTGTAGGACTTCCCTACTTTGACTACATAGTTATAGTGTTCTTATTTTCTTGCCAGTTAGGTCTTGTGAGTGCACGAATGACTACAGATGTTCCTGTCTACGCCTTGGGCAGTGAGCAGTTGCTGTTTGTTCCTGATGTTTATGATGGGCCGTTCTCTCAAGTAGAGCATGGGCTATGGTGGTGACGATAAGTACTGCTTCCTTGACGGTTCCATCGCATGGCTCTCAGTTGGGTGGGGAAGGGTTGTCCAATGCCAGCTATTCCTTGCCAGAATCTTTAGGCTCAAATATTCATGAGACATGCATCTACTGCGATGTTCTCCTTGCCAGGTCTATGAACGACATCAAAGTCATAGATCTGCAGTCTTAAGTCCCGTCTTGCGGTGTGTGTTGAGAACTTGTTCTTGGACAAGATCCACTTGCATGCAGCATTGTCCATAATCAGAAGTAACTTGGAGCCTGCAATAGGTTTTTCCAGTGCTCGACAGCTTCAACAGGGGCTAGCACCTCCAATTCGAAAGCTGGGTACTTCTCCCTTTCCTTAAGCATTCTGCTGAAAAATTCTATCACCTTGACTTCTGCATTGAATTTTTTAGTCAAAATAGCTCCCAAACCTTCTATGGATGAGTCTGATTCGATTACGAAGGGCTTGTTGAAGTCTGGTGATGTGAGTATGCCTGGGTCTTGTGGCTTGGTCTTTAGCTTCTGGAAGGCATCTTGATGTTCATTGTTCCAACGGAACACTTGATCCTTCCTGGTAAGCCTGTGCAATAGGGTTGCAATGGCCGAGAAGTGAGCTATGACTTTCTGAACTAACCATAAAGCCCTAGAAATGTCTCTAGCTTCTTCCTGTTGACTGGTTTTGGCCATTTACAGATGGCTGTTGTGTGATCTTTAGTTAGCTCGATGCCCTTCGCCGTCGCTCAAATACCCAGGAGGATGTTGAGTTCAAGGACCTCAAAGTGGCATTTTTTTTTCTTTTTCATGGTGAAGCCCACTTTTCTGAGCCTGTCGAAAATGGCTCTGAGGACTTTACAGTGTTCCGTTCAAGTTTTCATAGCAACGATGCTGTCGTCGATGTATAAAATGCAGACAGTGACAAACAATTTCCCCAGGATGGAAGTCGTGTCATATTGGAAAGCTTGGCAGGTTGTCTTTAGTCTATATGGTAGCACATACCATCTGCACATCCCTTTGTGGGACACGAAAGTTGTGCAGTCTCTGCTGTTAAGGTGCAGGGAAACTTGCCAGAATCTCTCTTTGCCATCTAATAGTGAAACGCATTTAGCTCCTGCCACGACGTTGAATACTTCTTCCGTGCGTAGAATTGGATTGTTGGTTTCAGTGTATCGGTTCAGGTCCCTGTAGTCCAGTACAAGACGGAAACCTCCCCATTCTTCTTTTGTTTTAGAATAAAAGGTGAGCCCCGTTGACTGTCCATATGTTCCATCCTCCCTGACGTCTCTAGCTCGTCAATCATTTTACCAATTTCCTGCTTTATTTCAGGAGAGGCTAAGTAAACACATTGACAGACGGGAGCGACTTTCAGGTTCACCTTTATTTTGTACTCCATGTTTTTATTTCTGCCGGGTTTCCCAGGGAAAATATCTTTATACTGGCGTCCAGGTAATCGAATTGACTGTCTGTGAGCTTTTCTTGAACTGCGGCAGTTTGTACAAACTACATTGGGTTGTGGCTTTGATTGTTGGGATTGGCTGCATGCGCCAACAGTGAGAACGAGCACCTAATTTCACCACCAAAATTCCACATGGTATTGACATAATCCACGTGCAGCTTTACTTTTCCTGAATAATCTTTTCCCAGAATACAGTCGATCGCCCAGTTATCGAAGATGATGAACTGCATGTTGACATGTTGGCATGTTGACATGCGTGACAGTTGGAATGATAATCTCTCCCTTCGGTGTTGGATTTGGTGACCCATCTGCAAGCGTCGGGTGGACTTCTGAATATGGCTTGATGTTCTTTCTGCATTTGGATATAAGGCGAGAAGCCATTCCGTTTTGATAGCGCTTGCTGCCGACCCAGTAGGAGATGGTGTGCATTGAGTGCCCTGTGTACACCATCGGTTCATCATTTTGTGGTCTTAGTTTTTTGAAGTGTAAAATGAGCCCCTCTGACTGGGCTGAACTCACAAGCACACAACGGCATGCAAAGTTTTAACGCAAATATCTTGTTGTCTTTTTCACCTGTGACCACAGGGGCTTGGCGTGCGTCGCATGGATACAGAGTCTGTACATATGATGAAAGGGGGTCAAACAGCCAGAAGCCTTATCGTAGAACAATTGACAGTTAAAGAAGTGCAGCGCAAGTTCCACTGATGATAATAGAGCGTAAGCGTACAATATAATAGTGTTATGCTTACGCGGTATTATCAACAGTGGAACTCGCGCTGCACTTATTTATTGGTAACTTGTCTCAAAGTACAAGTCATTATTTGTACTTGTACATTGTCCAGAGCGACTTGAGAAGCATTTTAACATAGAGGTAAAAGCCCTGGCCATTACCAGAAGTTGACAAGGATAGCAGAAACTAAAATGTTTCTCAGATAGCTCAGGACAACCTAGGGGTACAAATAACGACTTAGAAGATGGTACATGTTAACAATAAAGACGTTCAGTGTGAGTTCCAGTGATTATAAAAAAAAACCGGATTGTTCTACGATATGTCTTTTGGCTGGTTTCGCCCCTTTCATTACATGTATAGACTCTGTATCCATGAAACGCTCTAACGACGGACGCCAAGGCTCTGTGCCTGTAGCAGAGTATTTGCCTGATAACGGGTTGTAGTCTGACCCAATACGTCGCATTTTTGCTGTTGTTACATGTGCAACTTGTTGGCTTTTTATTTCATCACTCATGTGGTGCTTTTTTCCCCATTTCCTACAACGTACAACAGTAATGCAAATGAAGTGCTTAAAATTTTAACAAACCAGCATTAGGATTACTTACAAACACGATAAAAGTTAAAAAAAAAAAGAGAGAGGGACCAGTCCTGCAACCAGTTAACAGGGGCCCACCATATTGGAAAGTGACGTCAAGAGAGTCACCGGATATTGACAGGAAGATCGTCAAAAAGTTTCTTCCTTGTTTCGTTCTTGGGTGCGTTTTTCAGGCTGTTTAAGGATGCCACTGCTGTGCATAGTTCGTTCTGGGAAGTGGATGAAGTTAGCCAAGGTTACAGTTCGTTGCAGAAGCTCCTCAGGTGACTGAATCCCCATTATCACGAAGTGAAATAGACACTAACACGATTTTGGGTAAAAAAGTGGGACTCTTGTAGGGGTGGAGCCTCTGTTGTCAAAGAATCGACATAGCCCTTACCATGAAAAGTCTAGTCTAGGGTTCGAGATGGATTTTCAGTGAAAAAGGTGGTTTATTCTGGAGCTCTGAATTGACGTGGGTTGCAGGTCGGCAGCCGTGTTGACTCTCTGATGCTGCCCAATCAGCGATCAGGCACTGCGGAGGCTGGGAAGCAGCGCAGGTGTGAGGGGATGTAAGTCTGTGAGAACAGTCACCCTCACATTGGACTAATTAATGTCATGCTCAATTTTGGGTTTAAATTTTCTGTTTCAGTTTATGCTGCAGAAATATATAACTGAACTAGGTAGGTAGTGCTTGTAAGGTTTAGTTCAAGAACTCTTGTTACACAGCTGTACAGATGATAACCTATATCACAATTGTACACGGATTTGACTAAACATGTTATGATGATTAATTTGCATATTCAGATTCTCCACGACATGCAAATATGTCTTTGGTTCTTAATTTAAACCTGATTTCGTAGTTTTATCACGAAACATATAAAAGAAAGCTGTTAGGGCTTGACGGAGTGTGCATTATCATACTACCACCTGTTTCATCTTTCGTTCTGGGCCATGACCCTACGTGGCCAAATGTGAAACGGATGGTCATAACTATTTTCTAGGATAACCCTCACTAAAAATACGCTGCATAGGTTTTGACCCAATAGATAGGTTCATAAAAATACCACTCATACTGCAATTAATCCAGTCATGTGGCACTTCCGCCTGCAACAGCGTTCCACGACCGTTAAGCAGGGAAGGAGATGACTTCTTCGAGCCAAAGCCGGCTGGTGTAGAAATCATGCGTCTCTCCTCCTGACTCAACAACGCCAGTTCACACGTGGGCCAGAAAGTTGACAACTCTTAGCATTGCTTTGGTGAAATAAGATTCTGGTGATACTAAATCTACTGGTCTGGAGCCGGGAAACGAAACCCACAACTTCTCTTACAGATGACCTTGTGACAAGGGATGAAATGTAAAGTGATAGTAACGCATTTAAAATCTCCTGTTTGCTGTATTTGTTAACTTAGAAAAAGATGTTAATACCAGGAACAAGGGCCTTTATAAGGGAGGGGCTGAAAGAGCTATGGCCCCCTCCTAGGCAAACAAACATGGAAAAACTGACGAAATCGTTAAAAAAAAAACGTAGTTAACTTACAGCAAAAATGCACGAAACGTAGAAAATTCATCCTGCAGCCCTCTCCAAGACTTCGTTCTGGGTCCGCCCTTGATCAGGAACGGCTACTTGTTTGTTTAAAAATTGTGCGTTTTATGCAGCCTGTTATTGTCCAGGGATGAGGGCTAGGTACAAGCTACACTAGGCTCACATTCTAAGAAAGTCCAACAGCCATAACACAGTATTCACCGGAAATGCAGTGGCAGGGATTTTTTTTAGTCATAGATTTTAGACTGCGCTAAAGAAGGGAGTGTCCCAAATCTAAACCAGTCATGGGTGAAGATCAGGGAGGCTGTCTTATGCTTAAAGTTGCACTGATTTGTCGAATTTGAAAAACATTTTCAAATGTTCCTATTGTGAGAATAAAAGCATTCCAACTCCAAATATTCACCAGTGTTAGGATCTTAATCATAATGTTCACTGAGATTAACTTTATATTTCCATTCATTGTCAGGGTACTATTGTGTGCGCGGCGAATCTTGAGTCCTGCCCGTGTTTATGTTCGGATACGTCTTCCTGGAGGGGGCGGCATTAATCGACGGCCGCCATTGTTTTTTTAACTATGTTGGATATCAACAAGGCACTCTGCTACCAAAAACATGCCATCGATTATTTGTGTTCATTCCGGGCGAACTCAAGATGGGGCGCGGACACTGTACAATAATTAGCATGAAAAGCCCTAATTAGTGTAAACAGTCAGTAGCATTGCCAATCCACTGACCTCTTCCAAGCCCATGTCAGTAAGTGTGAAGACTGATTTGTGGCGTAAATGCTACCTCACCAAAACCAGTAGCATAACGAAGGGTGCAGCTGCAGGAGGGGGGGGGGGGCACGCTGAATGACAGTAGAGGGGGGCCCACACACAAATAAAAAAGACTAAATAAAGCAAGAACGAGAGAGATAGACAGACAGACTGACACGAGAGAGAGAGAGGAACAAGAGAGAAAAGGGAAGAGGTAGAGAAAAATAATCGAAATAAATAATGTATGTAGAAACACCCGTCGTAGCATCCGTGGACTGCAGTAAATACGAAAGTAAATGAAGATAAAGTAAAGTGACTTTATCTTTGAAATAAATAATTAATTTCTCCGCGGTTGGGTTGTGGACCAGGAGTTTCAAACCAGGCAAACAAAAACATAAAACCCGACCCACCTGTCTTTCCATACCCTGCGCCGTCCACACACGACCCTGACATTGCGGCCCGGGCCCGGGAAGGTTGGGGAGGAGAGGGTGAGGGAAGGGAGAGAGAGGGGAAGGGGGAAGGGTGGGGAGAGAGGGTGAGGCAAGGGAGAGAGAGGGGAAGGGGAAGGAGAGGGTGGGGGAAGGGAGAGCGGGGAAGGGGAAAGGCTGGAGCCAACTTAATCCCCCAAGTAATAGTTTGAAGGTTAAATGGAAAATCTGAAAATGGCTTATGGCTCAATTTTCAAGTATTTCATTTAACGTTTTAAGTCTTAATCGGTGGCAGTAACATGCCGAAAGAGCTTGGCATTTGATAAACAGGAGAAAGAAAGCCAAATGGGTTCAAGAAACAAACCGAAGCACGGAAGTAAACCTATTACGTTGCCTTTTGGACTTAAAATGTCAGTCTGCCTGAGCGTGTAACGGAACCCAATATCTTAGGCCTTGTCAGTATGGTTTAGAGGTAGGAGTTCGGCCTTTGGTTTTAAAGGTCGTGGGTTCAATTCCCCACTCAGGCGGTCTGAAATTTAAGTCCAAAAGGCAATAGGTTTGCGTCCGTAGTTATTTACTTGGTGTTCGATATCATGACTCCAATTAAATGGCCAAAGCATATTACGTTTTGTTTTGGGCAGATACCACATCTTATTGGTCCAAACTAATAAAATATCTTTTTTTTTTATAAAGCAGTGAAGAAGCCAAGACGCACAGACAAGTATGCAAACACGAGTGATATTTCGATATTATCGTCAGCAATATCTTCATCAGACAAAGTACAATACAAATTTACATGTCACTCCATTAAGAAATGGTGGGGTGGTCCTGTAAGTCTAGGAGATACATTTTAAAGCTTAAATTTTAGATCGTTTTGTCCCTGGGAAGAGCCCACATTGGCCGGCCAGGCGCTTCAATGTGGGTTCTTCCCAGGGACAAAACGATCTAAAATTTAAGCTTTAAAATGTATC
>JAHWFP010007466.1:21114-33157 GCA_023313725.1 Lithobius niger
CCCCCCAGCACCTCTTTAGCTTGCAAATGTCTTTAATTCTGTTGGCTTGCCGGCCTAGAGAGACTGTGACGACATGACTACGACTGCGGAAACTTTCAGTTTAATCGAATCGAAAAAAAAAATTAATTAAAACTACTCAGCAAGACTCGATGACGCCCAACAATGCTCTGCGCCCTCCCGCCGCTGCGGGGACTCACGCCACGCAACTGACTGGTTTTCATTGTACAGTGCATTCGTGATACTTGAAAACGTCAAGTGTGCCGTAAAAAAGGGGTTATATGATTGAATTTTCACTTGTTAAAATGTACACGGATAAAATTTGATTGTTTTTAATTGAAATAATCAAATGTACAATGGAGAAAATTGCATCTGTTTAAGTGCTGTTGTGCTTTACCAATCATATATTTAAACGTAAAGCACAACAGCACTTAAACAGATACAATTTTCTCAATTGTACATTTGATTATTTCAATTAAAAATCATCAATTTTTATCTGTGTACATTTTAACAAGTGAATATTCAATAATATAACCCCTTTTTTACGGCACACTTGACGTTTTTGTTTGTAATTTTTTTTGGGGTGAAATGGGTCCTTTTCTTGCGTAGCTTCACATAACTTTGATTTCTTTATTTTGAACTTGATTTGTCGGGAGCTGATGAGAAATTATGTTTAACTTTAAAAATGACTTTACACGTCCTAGCTGGTTTCGTCGTTTAGGAATGACTAACATGACTAACGCTTTAAAATTCAAGGGGGGGGGGGGGGGCCGGGGAAAATGTTGGGGTTCGGAGGCATCTTTTTTTCCGTGTTTCCACTCGGAAGCACCTGCATGCTACATGCCAATGAAACGAACTCTCCTTGAGCTCGTCGGTTCAGTCCAACCGTAGCCCAAAATGTTTTATATTAACAGGAGTTATTTTGAAATACGACAAAGGTATAGCGTTAATCTTATAAAAAATTGCTCACTGATTTTTGTTTGAATATTTTGCCGTCAAAATACTGCAGCTACCTGTAGCGGCGCGTCAGTCGTCTCAAAAAAAAAAAAAACCACCTGTTCCTCTTGCAAACGCAAGGTAGAGCGGATATTTTCAAGGTGCACTAACGGCGGTGGCTCTAGAAAGGTGCAGTCCACATTTAAAACAATAAATCCCTTCTTTAGTTTTATTTCCACGGTCCACCCAAGGATCTGATAAGGCGCGATTGTTAATAATTCGTGGAACTGAAGAATAAACGTGTTCATCGTACAAGGTTATTTAAACGTGCATTACCTGAGGTGCGCCTTGCAACTATCCGTATTTACTGACGGGAGGTTCAGGTTTTCAGGTCATCCCTCACTTCCGGAATTAACACGCGGCTTTGAGCAGCTGAAAGATGCTGTTGGTTCTAAGGTTAATCATCGCATTTAATTGCCGATATTAAAGAATAAAGACGAATTAATGGATGCAGATGTGTGTGAGTGTTCTAGCGTGCAAGACGTCTTAGAGTGGCGAGGAGAATTAGCTTTGAATTGAAACTTTGTTGGCGTCATTTTTTGTGTGTGCAGTCCAGGTACCAAAATTAGTTGCGACGTGTCGGTGATGGTGTTCATGTTGTCATAGTGACAGGCTGCCGTCCCCGCCGTTCAAGTCGAGTGGCATGTGATTCCGTGAACCGTGAACTTCCATCCAGGTTTGTGTCGACGATGCGTGGAGTGTCATTACTGGTGCGGGCCATGTTGAACTGAAGATGTGTTGAATTGTGCCGAATGTAAGTTTGTGTGAATTTTGTGTACAGCAGTTTGAAAGTGTGAGTGTTGTTGCGTCCCAAAGTGCCAAAGTTGAAACTTCCAAATACGGTGTTGACTCCATCGAAATCGTCACCGATTTTGTGGACCCTGTTTTTTTTTTTACTGTTTACGATTTTTTAATGGGCCTACGCTGAATTTTTATAACCGTACCGGCAATCGCGTTCAGGTGTGACCGATTTTGATTCTTGGAAAAAAATAATGAAGATATCAGTGTCATCACCAAAATTAACGATCCTCTCACTTTTAATACGTGTGTGATTTAAGATTTTACAAAACCAGTTTTTTTTCCCGTTCGTAGCTACAATCGTTCGTAATAATGGATCGTGAGGTGGAGCTAGAAAGACCTCAAATATCACGGGAGGAGCTCGATGTTGTAGGTGGTGGGCGCACCCGCAGACAAACGTGGGATAAATCGCCCCAAATAAACCTCAATCTGCGATCTACGGGTGATCACGAAGACAACACAGACGTCCCCATCGACTACGGCTGCGAAAGCGAGGAAGGTATCGACGAAAACACTCGGTTAAACGCGACCTTCGTTAAACAGGAGTATGACATGCAAAACGACGAGGATTCGTCGTACGAGACTTCGAACACGAACGACGAAAAGGGACAGTTCTCGTCGCTGACGTCCAACGAAGACGTCGTGGTCGAAATACAGAAACGCAAGCGGGAACGTTCTCGGACGTTCGTGTGGGACGGCACGGCGGACGTCCAGCGACTGGAGATCGCCCGCGAAATCCAGTCGCACAAGGTGTTCGCCGATTTCGAAATCAACCACCTGAAATGTCAGATCCAGCAGCTCAGACACACCAAAGACAAACTCGAGAAACAGTTGCGGCAGAAATGCGCGTCCGAACTGCAAGCCCAAAACGAGATCCGTCGTGTTCGATTGGGACAGGCCGAACGCGATCAACAGGTGTTGGCCGAAGCTCGGCGCGAAACGATTCGCGCGTCCCGGGAGATGCACCGGCTGGAAGCGAGTCTGCAGCAGAGAGAGCAAGAATTGGTGAGACTGATCAATACGAATCAGAAGCTAGAAAAAGAAAAGGACACTCTTCTAGGACGATTGGTGCGATGGAAGCACGAAAAACAGGCCGATGTCAACCAAGTGACGGTAAGTTTTTTATATTTTTTTTTTATTCTGTTTCATTTAAAATCTAAGATATGTAGCATTTGAGATGTGCTAAGTTATAGATTAAATTTTTTGTGTAAATTTTAACCAACAGGAAAGAAGTACTTCCATCACCATAGCTTAGCCCTAATATGTGTGAATACTTCGTCATAGCACCTTGAAACTCTTTTCCTTCCTGTTAAAATGCAAGTCAGAGAAACTGAACCTAACCTAACTTCAGTGGTGGCGCCAGACCAGAGGTAAAAATTGTGTGGTTCTGGGTGGATATTAGTAAACAAATTACACCAGACACCGCTAAAGTTGCTGCTGTAATTTGGATACACTCACGGCCGAAGCCATTACATCAGAAGGAGAGAGAAACAATTTTGCTAGGTAATTCCAATTGGGAATTCCTATTATCTTTTACATGCCACAATCGACAGGAGCACGAGGCATCACAGTACCCTTCTCTTCCCGAAAGTGCCACGGGTGGCTGAGGCCAGGATCTAACCCAGGACCTCTTACACGTGAAATGATGGTGCTAACCAGCTACCTTGCCCCTTAAAGTTGCCGCAGGGTAGGAACTGTGATTCTATGAAAACCCTGGGTATGTCGGCCTTGGTCAGGCCCTGGTTGCATGAAGTGGCTGGTGCCACCACTGTCAAACTTTACCAGAAAACGGTAGAATGACGAAAGAACAGTGACACAAAACTATGGCAAAGTCTGTACAGGGTGGTCCACAAAAAACTGACGACCCAATTTTCTAAGTCCAACTTTTCTAGTTAGCACCCCTCAGAACCAGGAGAGGATAGAAATCTTCCCGTTTCATTAGATGTGATTTCTCTCCTCTTCTAGTTCTGTGGGGTGCTAACTAGAAAATGTTGGTTCGTCAGTTTTTTGTGGACCACCTTGTATCGGCAGTAGGCCACCACCAGACTATGCCTACGTACCAAAAAAAAATGTGTGAGCCTGATATTTTTTAAAATTAAATTAGTTCTGCATGGTACTAAAGGACAAAAGAGTATGGATGGGCTGTGTGGGTTTGTACCAAACTGATCTGATCCAACACCACTAACAACTTCCAAAAAATAAAATAGTACTGTGAAGGCTGCGTACAATTGCCTTAAAAGTGGATGATACATGCTCCCAACCTTCTAATAGTGATTTCACACAGAAAATGTTTCCGTACCATGCCACACCCACAAATTTCACACTGAATAAGTTTGCATGCCATGCCGTTCCGTGCTGCGTGGAAGCGAGTCACGACGGCCGCTATGCAGCAAGTGGCTGCCCCAGAATGGCACGGCCTGGTGCTGCTCAGCACGCTTTAATTATTCCGTCTGAAATTCGAACGTACGCCGTGTTGCGCTGCTGGAAATGGTAACAAAGCTTAATTGTGGTTAAATGTTTCCTGCCAACAATTGTTGCCAAAACGAGCGAGGCCGACAATGGCGTCTTGTAATTTAAACCGTCTGAAACCAAGTCGCGCTGGCCCTTAGGAACCTGCTAAACAGGGCTGGCCGTGACCGGCTGCGTCCGATGCCAGCCCCCTGTAGCAGGTTCCGGAGGGCCAGCGCGACTTGATTTCAGGCGTACAAACGGCCATTATTGCGGGCCTCGTAACTCGACCGGCCGCGGCCAGCCCGAGACGGATATGAAATCATTTCACTATAAGACTTCATAAAGAACGGTTGTCAGGTTGCAGAAATTTATTTTAACTAGTTGTTCCAGGCATAGCCTAACTAAGCCAGTCTAGTAGGAATCCATGGTTTCAAACTCCCGTTTGTTGTAGCATTAGCCATTAGTATTGGATTCTGTTGGGGCGCAGACTTTGATAGCCAAGTTTTCCGCCGCCAGCACATGTAATCTTTAGTTTGTTACTGATTGTTGCCACATAATCTACATTATCCTTCGCGCTACCGACCACTTGCGCTTTCTTATTGCTACCACGCAAAAAATGTTCATGCCCGTCCCTTTTCCATTTAGGCTACGATGCGAAGAACGAACATGTCGCCCTATTCCTTTAATTGTTAAGTTTAGAAGGATGTTACAATAATTGTCTATTCGTGGTATTCACAGCATGATTGGTTATCGTTCGGCGTAAGCCACATGTATAATAGAGAAAGGGGATGCGGTTGGCCCAAACTGTGTGAAGTTGATATTTTGGTTTCCAGGACACCTAAAATAAGCGTCAGTTTGTTCCCACATGGCACATTCACCTGCAGAGGCAGACAGCAAGCTTTCTCTCAGTTTGCTTTGTATCAGTGGCTTTGGTGCTTTGCGTTCTTGGTAAATGTTGCACCCTAAGCACATGCCCGATCACAGACTTCGATGCTGATAGCGTTAGCGCCGAAGTGCTTTTAAGAAATTTGCTGTATGTGTAAGTAAAATAGGACTAGGAATGGAGACTGCAATTGATATAACGCACTTAAACAGGATTCACATTTGAAGTTATGTCATAGGCTGCTTTGGCAGGTTCTTTCCTGGCGTTACATTGGTGGTGTTTATTGGCGATACAAGATGTTACCACGTGCCACGTGGTGTTAATTTTCTTCATTTTTATGGGTTGTCACATTGACTACTTTCCCCGCTTGCCGACCCTCGCTGTGGTTCGGTGCAAGCGAAATACGCATAGATGGAGGGAAGATCATACTTGGATGTACTTATCGGTATTGAAAGGGTATTGCCACTCAAAAAACAATACATTGGAAATGCCAATGTACCGTATAATAAATATATAAGTAATTTACTCCCTGAAACACAAGGTAAAAGCTGCTACTACAATAGTGATTGTGAAACTCCACAGCTTCTGTACAGTAGCCTAATGCATTAATTGACCGGGTTAGCGTTTTAAACGGGATCCGTACCTTTTCCTAACGCTCATTTTTCCTACGGCATGTTCTCCCGACAATATTTTTTCGTCAGGACCTTTTCCCGACGTGTACTTTTTCCCCAACAGGACTTTTCCCTGACACATGCTTTAAACCATACGCCACGGTTGTTTGCTGTGACACGCGCATCACATGACTTGGCTCGTCCACTCAGACGGCCAAAGATCCGCTACTCTCGTTTGTCAGTGGCTAACTCATGATGAAATCTTGGTAAACAGCCGTGGCTCGTGGTATAAACACAAGCAAATAAAATGGTTAAAAATGGACTCAATTCCTTTGTTTTACAATACTGGTCCTATCTTAAAGGACTGAACCCATTAGTTAACACTTCTGCCATCCTCCTGATCCTTAAATCCATAAAAATTTTATGAAATCGTCTCTTAAATCTGAGTTTAAATTTATTTCCCTTTCTCCTTGTCCCTGTCGAGGGCTGACAGGGACACTACCGGTATGTGTAAATGCTACATACAATGCAATAAAAATAAATGGCTGAGAGAGCGAAGCGAGCGAGGTCGAATATTTGATTGAATTTGGATTTGTGTGTTAGTCTGGTGTTTTTACCTGTTTGGAACAGATAACGTTTAGTTTTGTCCTGATTTGGTTGAAATTTCATGACGGCATACCGCAATGGCAAAACTCCAAACTTATTTCTAAGTTTTTGAAAAAAAGTGCAAGTAGGGACCAGTTTTCTGGATCTAAACTCCAATTCTAATTCCGAGAAAATGGGTCCTATTTTTCGAAACTTTCGCTCGGTGTAGCCATGATGCTACACCAACTGAAGTTCTAAATTCCGTCTGAATGAATAAATGAATGAAGTTGCCTGTATTGCACTCGGACTGATACTTGGGAATAACAGTGTAAGACAACGTCCACAGACGGTTTGGCGAGATCAAGGGGGTCGGGTATTCCCATATTCGGCTTCACAGCGGTTGGATATTGCAAGAGCCAAATTTGCAGCTGTACTTGCAACTAACAGTTATTTTTTATAACAGTAATTCGAGTTAAAAAAAACTATTGATATACCTGATCCGAGGAAGGCTTAACTTTCATAATTTTAATTTAACAATCATTCTTTTTAACTCGAATTATTATTATAAAAATTAGGCTGCTGTTCGTTGCAACTATGGCCGCAAATTTGGCTCTTGGAATATCCAACCGCTGTGAAGGGGGGGGGGGGGGCACGCGGGGCTACTGGGCCATTCGAGAATCATCGACCCCCATAACCTTGCCAGTCCGCCTGTTAGGGTTGGGACTTAGAAAAACTTAAGTTGCTGTAGCATCACATGGCTACACCAAACGAAAGTTGAATTTTTAAAAGTTTTTTTTTTTAATAATTTCGAAAAATAGCGAAGGATTCACCTTTTTGGAATCAGAATTGAGTTTTGGATCCTGAAAACTGGTCCCTACACACTTAGAACAGCCGTTGCGTTTTTTTATGGACCACCCTGTCTATGATTGACCAGACAAATATTCTATGCGTATAAATTTCTTTTTAACGAAGCGTAATTTATTGAAAGTTACGTAATGGCTGGGTCCCCAATTGTGTAGGGATGGGTCGGTTTCATTTTTTTGACTTCGGTTCCGGTTTCGGTTTTTACGCCCACAAAACCGCGGTTTCGGTTTCGGTTTTTGCCACCATCCACCCCAACTAGCTATTTATAGTTTTTATTTCATGTAACAGTAGTATTACGAGTTTTAACTACTGCTTTCACTTTCAGCAGCGTCATAGACCATGGTCCTAGCTGTGGCACCATTTTCCTCTAATATTTTCTTTTTAATGATTAGGAGCTTTGCTATCATTCATACGTATAAAATAATAATTACAAAAAAAATTCGAAAAACAAACCAATTTTTGCTTTTTCGAACACGGTTCGAAAAACCGACACAAAATCCTAATCGGTTTCGGTTTCGGTTTTCAGTAAAAACCGAAAATTCGGTTTCGGTTCCGGTTACCGACCCATCCCTACAATTGTGACAAATCTCTAATATTGGCCGTTTCAAAATGGTTTGATTTGAACTAAATGTACCTGGCTGTTACTAGAGCATTTATGGTATCCTGTCATCCCATTTTTACAATACTTCAGTATGTGGACAACACAGCTTGCAGTAGGCCTAATAGCAGTTAGCAGTTAGCTATTAGTATGGGTTGCTCAATTTTCTTTGACGCCTGTCCATTACAAGGTTATAATGAAATCTCCTGAGGGACCAGCCAGATACACGCAAGTGTGACGAAATCATCATAAAAGAAAATATTCTTTCCTTAATAATCCTATAGGGAACTCCTAAATTAGACAAAGTTAACAATCGAACTTTAAATAGGTGTTAAATGTTGCAGGTAGTTTTAAAACTCTTTGAGATTATTTCAAATGCATCATTGAGGAAAATTTACCCTATTGCGCTCTCCCAACTTCTCTTCACCTTGAACTGAACAAAGATTTCCACTTTCGCCTCCCAACCAAATTTGAAGAAAATGACTCTCATCCCCAAAAGTTAAGAAGCCTTTCCATTCTCTTAAATATGCCTCTCCAAAACATACGGATGATTTCCTGTGCATCTCTCCAAAACAGAAGAAAGCTATCCCTGTGCCCCTTCACAAAGAGAATCTGGAGAACTGAGCACAGGCCATAAAAACAGGATCTAATATTTCTGTATTAGGGGATACATAAAAACGGCGATACCTTCATCAGAGACTAAAAACATTAAAAACACCTTACATTACCATAAGTGGGTCACCCAACGTGGTACCCATTTATGGCAATGTAAGGTGTCTTTAATGTTTCCATGTTTTTCGTCTCTGACGCAGGTATCACCGTTTTTATGTATTCCCTGATACCGAAATATTAGATTTTGTTTTTATCGCATGTGCTTTTGGCTCAGTTCTCCAGATACGTATTCTGCACAGTCCATTCCTCACAAAGAGAAATTAAACAGGGACGGAAAGCCAAATGGGCTCGAGAAGGGTTAAATAAATATGGATGCAAACCTATTTAAGTTGCCTGTGGACTTAAATGTCAGACCGCCTGACCTACAGGTCCTTATTACTCAGTTAATAGGAACATATGGGAGCGTTCACATTGCGACGCTAGAAGTGACACATTTGAACCATTGCTAGATGAACGTTTCATTAATTGAGAACGAAAGTTGAAAGTTTGAAGGCAATCAGACAAACTACCACCCTAGTTCTAACCATTTCTAATCCAAGATGTGAGCCACATTTCCTTATGCACCTCCCGAAAATGTAAGGAAACTTTCCCAATTCTCCTCCCCAAAATGTAGGAAAGATTTTTCCTACAGTTTTCCGAAAATGTAGCCTAAGAAGATTATATCATGCATCTGCTCAAAATAGAAGATTTCAGTAAGCCCTACCCCAAAACACATTGATGAATTCCCTACCTCCCACCTCAAAATGTAAAAAATGTTTATCCTTTAACCTGCTCCGAAATATAAGGACGATTATGCAACACCGTCCCAAAATGACGGAAGCTTTCCCTATTCCCCTCCCCAAAATGTGGGAACCCTTTGCGCAATCCCCAGCGTAAGGAAGATGTTTCCTACACCCCTCCAAAATTTTAAGAAGATTATCCTATGCCCCACCGCAAAATATAAGGGTTATTTTAGTAAGCCCTAACCCAAAACACAAGGGTAAATTCCTTATGTTTACCTTAGACTCTCCCTGAAATGTAAGGAACACGCGAGAGTATACTCTACCAAATGCAAGTAAGATTTCGTATGCCTCTTCCCATAATGAAAGGACGGTTACTCAGTGCCTCCCAAATATCGACGAGTTCCTATACCCACATTCAACCCTTCCCAATGTCGGTCGCCACTTGCCATTTGGCGAATGGAAATCAGCAGTTGGCGACTTGGAATTTAAGCCTTACTCGCCAAATCGGCGACTAGCTACAGAGCATGCCACTAAAAAAGGGGTATCTCTGGAACCGTATAAGTTAGAGACGAACGGTTTGCGATGTTATGCCCAGATATATAAGGGCTATATAACTGGATTTTCTGCATTCATACTGTAGTTAAAGAAAATTGCACAATTTTGTTAATGCATAAATTAGAGAAACCTTTCATCATACAAAGACGTATTTGGTATGTGGCGAGTAAAAATTGTGAAATGGCGAATGCGTTGTAAGGTCTACTGGCCAAGTGGCGACTGCTGCTGGATTGACATTCGGAAGGGTTGCCCACATTGCCCCCTATTATCCCAAACTGACGGGACTGTCTTCTCCCTGCAGACAAAAAAAGCTTGGGGTAAAGTCCACTTTATACCAAAACGGAACAAGTATTGTACTCTGGACCAGGCATGGAAGGTGATTTTCAGGCACAACTTTGTTTTGCGACAAACGCACCAGAACATCCGGGCTACTTGCTGTCCAAAAACGGTATCTTCTGTATGCCTAGTGCAAGTGCGAAAGAAGTAAAGGGTAATTTTTCATGGATAAGTAATAAGGACTTCCCAAGTCGGTGAAGTCAGA
The DNA here is from genome assembly GCA_023313725.1 of Lithobius niger. Taxonomy (NCBI): domain Eukaryota; kingdom Metazoa; phylum Arthropoda; class Chilopoda; order Lithobiomorpha; family Lithobiidae; genus Lithobius; species Lithobius niger. The sequence goes on from JAHWFP010007466.1 coordinate 31,388, forward strand.
ATGGACAAACCATTTTCAAATAATTACAAATAAAAACAGTCAAACTTGTTTTCACATCTGCACCCAAAAATTTGTTCACTTTAGAAGACAATCGGAAATTACATGTATCTCGACAGTGGGGTTAGGGCATGGACGACATTATAAAACACTTAAAAAATTGGAAAGTATTTCCCAGCATCGCCGTATGCCTATGCCTAAATTTCACTTCAGTCGAGTTCCTTTCCCCCGAAATGGAAGGCGGGTTCATCTCATTCCTCCCGCAACTGAAGACTGAGAAGAGCATGCAGCTTGAATGTAAATATAATGGCCTAACCACCTAGGATTGTCCTAAGCTAAGTCGTCGTGTCATGAAATAGCCTAATAACATAGAAGTTGAAGTAGATATACAACCTAAATAGGACACTTCATTTTGTGAAATTAAAGGAAGAACCTCCACCTCTCCAAAAACTGTTTTGGTCGCATTGGTTACTGGTTATCCTTTAAATTAGCCTTTTCACAACACCAATTTTCAAACATTGTTGCAAGATGTCTCCACTACTTACTTTTACATGTCTTCAACTCGTATAGTAATTGTGTTTGCCTACAAATGCCCTAACGTCCCGAGTGTGAGGGCAAAAGGGCAATAAAGTCCTCAAGTCCAGGGCCGCAGCTAAGATTTTTTTCCTACCCACGGCACAATATCAGATAAGGGGTCTGGGGAGCTTGCCCCACCAGTAGGGTCTGGAGCAGGGCCCCTAGAACTGCAGCATTTTATTGTTCTTTAGTGTACTTCAGTGTGAGGATAAAAAGGTTCCCAACGTCCTGATTTGAAGCAAAATTGTTCCTAGTATCCTGGGTTTAAGGGCAAAAATGCCCCTAGGGTCCCGAGTCTGAGGACAAAATGTCCATAGGGTCCTGAGCTTGAGGGCAAAAATGTCCATAAGGCTCCGAGTTTGAGGGCAAAAACGTCTAGGGTCCAGAGTTTGAGTGCAAAAATGTCCCTAGGGTACCGAGTTTGAGGGCAAAAATGTCCCTAGGGTACCGAGTTCTAGGGCAAAAATGTCCCTAGGGTCCAGAGTTTGAGGGCATAAATGTCCCTAGAGTACAGAGTTTGAGGGCAAACAAGTTCCCAACATTCCTATTTGAGGGCAAAAATGTCCACAGGGTCACAAATTTGAGTGCAGAAGTATCCTTAGGTCCCTGAACCTTGGGGGAAGTAATTAAACTACCATGTCGTTGCTTTGAAATTAGGTTGCTTTTTCGACATTAGCTTTTCGTTTCGTGAAAAAATCGAGTAAAAGGTTTAAAGACTTTTCTCCTTTCAAATCATTCATTTTGTTTTCAACGTCCATTTCTGGATTGTTTACATATTTTTTTTTTGTGGTCCCTATTTTTCCGATCATCACATTTCGATGGTTTATTATGGCTTTCACGTCTGTCTTCCCGGCGAACATTTGACAACACAAGGTAAAAGGGATTAGAGCCTATTATTCTGAGGGCGAAAGAAGAAATTAGGTATGTAAATAGAAGGAAGTGGAATGAGCGATAACGATGCAGTGGCCTCTATCGGTAAAAACGAGCAAAATAGTCAACGAAGCGGACAACATTATGGACTCGCCTTGTAAGAATACAAGTTACAGCCACTTCTTACATATCTGCACGGTAGTGGAGTTGAGTCTAATATACAATTTTAAAAAAAGGACTGATATCATATCAAAAACCAAAACTAGTAATAGGGTCCGCCAAGTTCCGAATGGTTCGGCCCTTCAAAGGAGTGATATCAACACACCA
>JAHWFP010007466.1:47924-65089 GCA_023313725.1 Lithobius niger
TGACAAATAATTCCCCGACAAGTGCAACTCTGTCGTTTGAACTGCGACTTGACAAATAATAAGCTTGCAAATACTAGCCTATGAACAAATGCCAAACTCGAATCGGCCGTTGCGAATAATATCCTGCTATATGTGAACGCCTGTACTTTCTGTGTATTGCCTTACAGTATAGTTCACCTTTACATGAGGATTTTTTCATCGACTGCTCTTTTTATTTTATATTATTAATATTTTTTATAGTGCACCGTCGAGGATTTCTAAATATTTCTATATACAAACTCGTGGTTGCCAAGATGGTTAAGGCACAACTCGCAAAAGCGCTCAAAATGTTCGATTGCACATAAAACGAATTCTCATCCTTCCAGTGACCCACATTCTGTGCTTAGTTGATCGTTAAGGTGATGCGAATAAGCTGTATTGTACCTTAATTGTTCAGTTGACTTTGAAAAACCGTTGTGAGAAATTCATACGGCCATTAAGCGTCACTCTTCATGGTTAAAAGAATAAAAGTGCTGAACTTGCGTGTGAAATTTCTTTGGATATGGCCCCGAATTTTCTCTGCTGCTTAGCTGTTGTGTGACCAAATAATTATTACCGGCCGGGCTTATAGTATTAAGCCTTAAACCCATACGCATCACAGGTGGAGTCTGGCAATCTCCAAGGATGGCTGGTCGAAAAGAATGAAGCAAATTGGCCGGAAGTGGGTCTTATGATTACCTACTGCGTGTGTGTGCACTATACTGGAGCTGCTTGAAAAACACACTGCCCCTTGGGGGAACTTGACACTGTTCGGAGATTATTGCGTGTTATTGGTGACACAGTGGGGATTTAGGATATCCATTGGGAAACTTGACACTGTTCAGTACAGCGTGTGATTGCTGGCCCACTGCATTGGGGAATACCTGTTCAGAATTGTGTGCTATATTTGACACTGCGTAGTTTAGGTTCACTGGGGGAAAGTTTTAAACTGCGTTGACACTGCTTTTTCAAGAGTTATTAGTCCATTGAGATAAAAAGGAATACCGTATATCCTTTTTAAATGGAGCTCTCTGTTGCATAATGTTTAAAATCGACTGTTGGTAAGCGTAACCTACAAGAATTTTTTGGAATATTCCGTCAGAAGAACAGTGTCACTTAAAATCATTTTCTGAAACACCCACTCAGTTTTTAATATAATGAGCTAAAATCCTCTGTTCTTTGTGCCATTTGACGGATTTTAATAAGTACCACTGCATCTAGATGCTGTTAGAAAGCATCTGTTTTGGTCGAAACGACCGTGTTTACTGGAAGTATCCTATTTGAGCGTAAAGTACATACATTTCTATTTAATTTGAATCGGTTGTTGAGACGACAGCTTTTTCCGTAGTTGGTGCAATAGAAATATTATTGTCTTGTTTATTCTAAAGTTCATTTAAGGAGGGATTTCCACAAGAAAACAAGAAGTTCGGAAGTGTTTGGAAATTTGAGGGGGATTTGTGCCCTTGCAAACAATAATTGTTTCGAATTCAAGACGGTTGTCTACTTCAAACTGTTACGTCAGTCCTTCATAAGAAGGCGACCTGTCAATAAAAAAGTTCGGACTAAAAAGCCGAACTGATTGTATAGCAAACTGCTACACACTGCCGCGACCGAGTATTCTGATTTATTTGAGATGGAATGTATCACACTTTATGATTACAAACCCCCACCTCTTTGAAAGACTGTGACCAATCTGCATAAAAAGGTCCAACCTGAATTGGAAAATTGCAGTTTTACGATGTGATTTATCGAAACTGCTGCACGCCCCTTCTTCCGACGGTCGAATACATATGGATGATGTCTTGAACTTAAAGCAAGAAGTCGATAGCCTGTTGCGTTCCAAATAGACAGGTTGGGAGTGTGTGTGTGCTACATTTATCTCATCCCGGTCATCAATATTCAGATGGTTTTGTTTGGCATGCTAAATTGATGGTTTAGCAATGCTGCCTTTAGAATGAGCGGAGAATTTTTCAGCGTGATTTTTAATGCTGGCATCATTAAGTGATCCATCCATCATTGATTCCGTTGACCTTGCGTCTTGGGGCGAGACGGTTTTGGTAACGTAAAAGTGAATTAGTAAAGAAAATCGAAAATAAGTTGAACCTATTCATGCTGTTGGTGGCGTATATGTGTGGGAAGTGATATTGACTTCAAGTGCCTTTTTGGGACACGTGCTGTGCCTTTTTCTGATCCTGTGTTGTGGCTGATTTTAAGCAAAGGCTACGGATACAAGTCACCCAAGATTGCCGAAACAGACTATTGAATGTTAAGACATAATTTCTTCAAAATGGTCGTCATATTTCCAGATCTTTTAATTCCGGTAAGTTTTCAAATTTTAGTTATTGATTTTAGTCATTGATTTGATTTGTGATTATGCGCCATGAAAGGGAAGTATGTGAGAGTATGGTTTAAAAAAAAAACTCATTTGCCAAACCAGGAGTTTATAAATAAATGCCTACATGTGCGTAGGACTTGAGGGTATCTGCGAGGTAAGGTCGACTGGGATAGATGCGGCGGGTGTTGCTTCCTGGCTCCTTGACAGTCATTCTACTCGCTGGAATATTAGTTTGCCACGGCAGTCACAGTAGGCGTTGATTACTAGCCCGTTTGAGAACTGGCTAGGAATTTGGAGGCGAAACTCGCCCTTTCGATTCAGTCGGCCTTGGTTTGAAGAACCGACACTCGTAACTGTTCGTGCTTGTGTCAACGTCGTTGCTTGCCAGTTCCGGTTACCTTGGACCAATAGCAGTGCGTGACATTTTCCGAACCTATTTATCAGTTCGAAAAAAACCTTATGTAACATCATTTCTAACGACGCTTTCTGCATAAGTAATAACTGCCATTCGTTCGCTAACTGGCCTCATGGGGTCGCGATTGAAAACAAGTGGTGGACACGGGCTAAGTTAAATAGCTAAGAATTTTTTTTTTGGGGGGGGGGGGTTGGGGGAGTGGAAATTTCACACCCTCCCCCCACTATGACGAAAAAAGACAAAAACGATAAAAAAAATTATTAAAAAATGTTGGTAAGCTTTTTTACGCCTTCTTCAGTCTTTATTTGGGGGAGGGGGGGTGGCTTTCTCCTCCGTCCCCCTTCCTAGCTACGGCCCTGGTGGTGGAACGCGGACCAGAATTAGCTTGGAGTCGCTTCCTTTGTTTCGCTCCTGGTGTCTAATCCATCTACATCACTAAAAGCGTATGACGTGCATGCGTGCATGTTCGCTACTCCTCTTGAACCAAGTCACCTATAAATAAAGGACTAAATGAAAGATAATTAAATTGCGCAAGTGTCGCTGTAACTTGAATTTACGTCAACTACGCGAATAAAACTGCAAAAATAACGTCAAAGGTGTTTTGACCCGAGTCTTGACGTTTGTTCATGACGTCATAGTTTGTTGGTACATGCAAAGTTTATTATGCCTTAACAAACCTTTTCTGATAAAACTTAGGGATGTGCCGATTATCGGATTCATATCGGTATCACCAGTTATCGGAGGTAATTCCGATATATCGGTACCGCCAATACACCATATTGGATCAAATATGCGCCGCACTTTTTTCGACGTATGGGGAAACGACGATAACTTCCCCAAATATTGACCGATTTTGACGTTCAAATACACCATTTTAACCCTTTTTTCGCCAGCTTTCCAATGGTGCAAACCAGAAGTCATTAGCTCCACCCATTCTGAAGTTATTTATAAAAAACCATTTACCTTACAGTTTTAAACAAACGTGGCTTGCAAATAGATCAGAAAAACTGCTGCTTACTGGTATTTTAGGACTAATATATCATAAAGTGCTCGTCTGTTCATTACTTAATATCAAAATTTTCACATATTTCGATTTTTACATCTTTACAATTGTGTAGAAAATGTTTAGCTGCGTGCACTTTTTTCTTGGGATAAGGTCTGGAGAAAATAGCTGCTGTGAAAAAGAGCTTTGTATTACAAATTTTTTAATTTTCTATAATATTTTTATGAGGTTGTGTTAAATACAAGTTTTTTTCTTGTAGTACATCGGCAGCAGAAACTGTATCACACATTCATTTTTTTGAAAAATAATCACTATTTAGTGTTATATCGGCAGTTATCGGCATTCCGTTTTCGACAGTAATCGGTATCGGCACATCGGCAAAAAAGCTTCATCGGCACATGTCTAATAAAACTATGACGTCATGAGCAGTGATGAAAGACGTGCTTAGGAATGTGATGGACGAACTGTGAGCAATAATTGCAATTAGTTTGCATGAAATAGCCAGTACATGATTTTACAATTACAGGAAGCATGGATAGACACCAGTGGAGTGAGCGATATGGCTAGTCTATTAAAAATTCCCACCATAAAACCGAAAAGTGGGGTCTCATTAAACATTATTGTTCTAACGGAATAAAATAACGAAACAACCTATTCGTTAAGTGCATGACAGTAAAATTTCAAAAGATGAAATCATTGCACGTAACCAGAATTTGCGTAGCTTGGTTGATGGACATAACCGTGGCAACAACACCTTACGCTTTGCTACCTTGCTTGATTCTAGCTGAAGAGATTTCCTTCCATTAACCCCTCTTTAGATTTTTTTAATTTCTAGCCTTCTGTTATAATTTTAGCAAATTTTTGTCAACATTTTCAAGGACAGACTGATACTGATCTATGTATTTGTTTATTTTTTGTTGGGGGGGGGGGGCACATAAAAAAGTTTTTATATGCCGACGAAAATATACATTACTTGAAATTTATAGCATTCCCTCTCCTAATGCAATGTTCCCTAGAGAAAAGTTGTTGACTTCCCTGCCAGCTTCGTAACTTATCCCACTGCGCATGCGTGAACGCAGCCCTCCTGTACAAGTGTTGGTTCGAGACCGTGTTTTATTTATTTTCACTAGGCTGCAATGCTGCGTAGCTGCTCTTCCTACCTCACCGGGCCCATCGTGAATGGCAAGACTGCGCCAGGGCCATTGAATTCCTTCTGACCGTCGCATGCGAAGCTTAAGCCTGTTTGCGACCTCTTCACCACTGTTCTTGACCACTTTGCCTGGACATTGCAGACGATCTAGTGGTCGTTCCAACTACTGACCCTTCCTGCCTTTTGCTGAAGCAGTTCGCCGATGCGACCATGACCACATGCCGATTGGGGTAGTTCTAGTCGGTCGTTTCTTCCTGTGGTCGCCTAAGCTTAAGGCTTTCTTGTGACCCTCTACCAGTTCGTCCTGACCTTCTGGAACACTGGAGAAGACGTTAAAATACGTTGGTCTGTACTACTGTGGTCCCTCCTCTCTCATTCGTTCTGCAGTGCTTCGTACCAAAGGCACTCCAAGGGAGGTGCTGGCCCAGGTAGCCACACCGCGCCTCGTCTTTTCAGACTTGTGGGCGTTCTTTCTTCGCCTTGTCTGCGACCCTTCATCCGTCTGTTCTTCAGCGACCGAGGGAGTAGCGCTCAGAAACGACCGCTACGTCCTCTGTCCCATGCGGTTGAGCTTGACCCTTGACACCGGATCTTCAAGAGGAAAGGTGACCCATACTGCTTGGGCCAGTTGCACCTGGCCATTCAGACCTTCGTTAACCTTATCATTGTGGGATCCTTGCTCATCGATCGCCTGCCATCCGTCTTCTACACCTTCGACTCTGCTCCGATCGTTACCTATGCTGACCCATCCGCTTGCTCCGCCGACCAGTAACTGAACAGAGTTCGTCTTATTGACCGCTCAAAGCCACCGCCTGCCATTAGTCCTCCTTCCAGGACGACCCTCCATTCACTTCCAGCTCGGCTGATCACCCAGTTACCTAAACTAAACAAAGGAAAAGCTCCTAACCAGAGTTCTCACTTGGATTGTCGATCAATGACCACAGTCTTTCCTGCCCTACGAATGAACCGTGCCTTTTCCCTTGAACGTCCCTTCAATTTGGTTTTACAGTATGACTGCATTCATCTTCTTCATCGGACAGCCCAAGTTCATCTTCCCTCACCCACCCACCACGAGGCCACAGGAATTTCGGCCTCACCGTCCTCTGCTTCTGAGTCATTGTTCTCCTCTACCACAGCTCTGTGAACTGCACTTCTTCATGGGTAGCAGTTGTCTTTTATAATCTTGCCAACTTGGACATTAATGATGCGACCGTTTGGTCTGTGGCCCACTTGCACTCAGTGCAATATGACAGTCTCCGCATGGAAAACACCATCCTGGCGTCGCAAGTTTCTCTCCTTCACACGACGAACACCAATACCAATCTAACATTAGAAGCTCCTCACCTTCACCACCGAATCATCCAGCAGACGGCCGACCTAATCTCGATCAATTCCGAGTTTCACCTTCTTCCTCTGCTACCAGCAGGTCCGCCTTAACATTTCCAAGTTCGTCGTAGCCAGTGTGGTCATTCGCCTTTCACAATAACTAATGACCATTCTGCTCCGCGCCACCATCGTGTGGTTCCTAAGTCAGGCTGTACTTTGTGCACCTCCATCTTTTCCTCATACCACAACCTTATCCAGGTCAGTGAAGGTTATCCTTGGCTTGTTCCACCATGCCAGCTCCTCGGTCCTAGCACTATGACGCTGAACTGATATTGGCATTGACCTTCCTTCCGGAGCAGCAGCAACTGCCTCATGGAGATCTGGACAGTGTCACTCTCCTTACTTTGGTAGCTTCGGCGACCATCCTCCCCTTTGATCCTTTTCTGACGCCGTTCTTTCTTTTCCTTTGTAATGCAGACTCCATTCAGCGGTCCACGACCTCGGACAGTGCTACTTTTCTCTAATTCACAGCCGTGCTGCTTATTTCCCGACCGTTACGACCTTTGCCATTTTCCAGGCGTATTCGTGTTAGCTGCTTCTTCCTCAGTGCGATCGGTCACTAAACGTCTCCTCCTGCCTCGTTTTGCAGCTTCGGCTCCTGCGCTGTTACACACTTTCTCCTTCACGGCCCTGCAGTTGTCAGTATGTTCCATGATGCGGTTTTTATCCAGTGTACGCCAGTTTTTGCCTGGCGTGATCAGAAGACGCTTGCCTGGACCATTTGTTGTCCTCCACCCTTCGTTTTCAAATTTGTGAAGTTGCCCTTCACATGCTTTCACACTGTGGTTCCTATGTCAGCCTGATATCTTGATTGCAAGGAGTTTACTCTGTTCTTACTTCATCTTACCCATAAACGACTGTCTCTCTTCATTCAACTTCCAAACGAAAGACGTGCATCCTTCCAGCTGTCAACAAAGTTGCCTCCCACTCATCTCCGTACTTCAGCATCTAGTCGCATCATCAATCAAGGATGCTGCAGCTGCACAGCATAAAGGAAGGACATACAAGACAATAAAGAAGTTGACACGTCCAAAAATAGCACCATTCGTCGTTCGTTCCCATCATCGGGTCTTCAAGTTCCATGAACATCAGTTCCCGAGGTCCAACCGGGTCTATCGCCATTCGTCCTTTAGTTTTCGAGCTACACGATCGCTTCGCATCAATGAAGGTAAATTCAGCTATCGGATCGGCTGTAGCTGTGTATTCTTCGCCCGTGAACCTGTCAGCGTCTACTAGGGTCTGGCTCATCTCTGTTTTTCTTATCAGCGGTCGCTATATCCCGATATAGCAAATGCTGGATAATTCCCCTTCTTATACCAACAACGGGACATATTAGAGGACTAGGTGAAGCATGACAATACCAAATTACGCTGTATTTCTTGCGCCCATGAGAACGCCCCTCGTTCGCCCTTCCTCACTGATATTCCCGTTGCTTCAGGTTCGGAGAGTCTGTTGATTCTGGGGCAACCAGCGCGTATAGCCAGGCCACCCGTTACGATGGTACCAGAGCCATCGATGACGAGGTCTGCTGAAATGCTATAAATTTCAGGTAATGTTTATTTTCGTCGGCATATAAAAACATCAATTTACCAGGGGTACCTAGTTAAATTGATTTTTATTGCCTAACCGAAAATAGACATTACCTTTACTCGCCCTGCCTCCCTTCTTGAGTTACCATAGTAACACTTGAGAGGTATGAAAAGAGATGAAACACGCTTTTATAGGAGGGCTGCGTTCACGCATGCGCAGTGGGATAAGCTATGGAGCTGTCAGGGAATCCAACAACTTTTCGCTAGGGGAGATTCCATTAGGAGAGGGAATGCTATAAATTTCAGGTAATGTATATTTTCGGTTAGGCAATAAAAATCAATTTCAACCAGGTATACCCCTGGTAAATTGATGTTTTTGCCACCAAATTCTGCTAAACCGGCTCACTTTGTTGTCACTTTGTTGTCCCACCCATGGTCTTTCCCTTACAGTGTCTGTTGGAAGAAGGTGTACATAGGACGGTGAAGCCATTCAATCTCGCGTCTTCTTGTGTCGTTGGCCAAGCCTCTAACAATTAGGCTTGGCTTTGCTCGCTTCACTCGGGTTCTTGGGGAATCCCCATAAAGTTCGGTGTACTTGGTTGTTTTGTCTTCATGGTGTGGGAAGGGTTAAGGAAAAATTCACAGGATGAAAAAAATAAAATAATAATCCAAAAGTCTAATTTTCTAGGCAATTCAGATATTTCAAAGCTTCGGAGCTGCATGCAGCCCTTAACCCTACTTCCGTACACGGTCACGGCCATGAATTCCTTGAAAAGCCTTAAATTTAAATGTTACAATTCAAGACCTGAAAAACCTTGGAAATTGGAATTTTTGGTTGTTAGAGCCTTAAAATGGCTTTGAATTTGGTAAGTGTATTTTGTTTGGAGTGAGGTTAATGGTATATAACAGTAATATTAATTTAGGGTATAAAATTAAATGAATAATCGAAATAATTTGTCAGCCGAATCCATTTCTTGTGTGAACGTTGCTCCCCACGGATTGGACGGGAGACAGAAAGAGAGAGGAGCAGTGCCGTACAAGCAATTTTTGCCAGAAGGGGGGCAGCTGATCAAGTGCTGTTCCACTGACTGTTAGTTGGCGTATTTCTCCTTCCTCCTTTGGCATTGGAGGACGTAATGTTTACCATTGTTTGCGACGGTTTAGCTTCCTATACTGCAAACAGAGAGCACGATGGTACCAACAATGACGTCTAGCAAAATACTGAAATTTAAAAGGTAATTTTGAGAATCTACTGTGCAAAGTAGGGGTGGATGGCTAGGGATGAGTCGGTTTTGTTTTTTTGACTTCTGTTCGGGTTTCGGTTTTCACGCCCACAAAACCGCGTTTTCGGTTTCGGTATCAGTTTTTGTAACCATCCACTCCAACCAGACATTTCTAGTTGTTTTTCTTGTAACAGTAGTTAATACTATAGTGTCCGCGGCCTATCTTGAGTTCTCCGCAGAACGAACACAGATAATCGATTGTACGTTTTCAGTAGCAGAGTGCCTTGTTGATATCCAAGATAGTTATAAAAACAATGGCAGCCATCAATTAAAGCCACCCCATCCAGGAAGACGTAGCCGCTCACAAAATACTTGCAGGACTCAAGATACACCGCGCACACAATAGCTTCTAACTCATTCCTGTTTTCACTTTCAGCAGCGTCGTAGACTGTGGGTCTGGTTGTGGCACCATTTTCCTCTACTATTTTCTTTTTAATGACTGAGAGTTGTGCTGTCATTTATACGTAGAAAAGGATAATTATTAAAAAAAAATTAAGACAATAAATCAATTTTTGATTTTTCGAACACCGTACGAAAAACCGACACAAAATCCAAATCGGTGTCGGTTTCGGTTTTCAGTAAAAACCGAAAATTTTGTTTCGGTTTCGGTTACCGACCTATCCCTAGGGGTGGCATGATATAGAAATTTTTTATCCCGATAAAACTATTAAAATTATCGCAATTATCGATAATATCTCGATGAAACACATTTTGAGGCTGGAATAACCATTTCTATTTTGTTAATTAAAAAAAAAACCCGTTCGTAGAAACCTACAGTGCAACCTCCAGTTATGTGAATTGTCCGGCACTCGCCATTTGGCCAGAAGACATGAAAATGCACTCGCCATTCTCCACGACTTCCTCGCCATACGGAAACAATTTAGTAGTTGTGTTGCTACTTAATGCTTACATATTGTTTAAATTAAACTAACTCTTCAATCAGCCAAAGTGTCTAGCAATAGTATTGCACACTTGGTTGGAGAGCCCTTGTAATTCTGCCCGCAATGCCGCAAACCGCTCGTTTCTAGCTATTACGGTTTCCGAGATATGACAATTTGAGCATCAGAGCTATTGTGTACGCGGCCTATCTTGAGTCCTGCAGGTGTTTTATGAGCGGTTACGTCTTCCTGGAAGCCACGGCTTTAATCGACTGCCGCCATTGTTTTTGTAACTATCTTGGATATCAACAAGGCACTCTGCTACCAAAAACATACAATTGATTATCTGTGTCGTTCTGAAGCGAACTCAAGATAGGCCGCGGACACTATAGCTCGATAATTCGATACATTCGAAAAAGGGCGATACGATAACCGACGAAGATTTTTCTCGCAATATCATCGAATTATCGCGCCACTCCTAGTGCAGAGTCTTAAAACTGGTCGTACGCTAGCCGTGGAAAAAATCCCCTGGCGGCCTTGCTATTTCAGTCCTTCCCTGACAGTGTGCTTGAGCTTTGTCAACTAGGAAGCAGCCAGAGCGTAATATTTAAGTCGTGTTTTGTGTACAGGCGTTGATAGTTTATCAGTTATCAGACACAGATGAAGTTTTCAAGTATAGTCGATTGATAGCGCGCGCATATTGCGCATACCACAATCTGATATAATAGGCAAGTCATTCACAGACGTTCTCTGCCTGGATACGGCTAACTGTACCGTTTGGTCTAAACCATTGGCTCTTAACATACAGGTGTGGACCATGGGTTAGATCTGCCCTGGCCACCTGTGGAATTTATAGTTACACGGGAATTTAGCTCTGGCTACGTCAGCAGGCCAAAATGGAGGCAACCACGGAAAAAGTGAGTGGGATTTTGCGTTTATTTACTTCTGGTATGGTTGTAATCTGGGCACGTGCATTCTGACATGTATAGTCGTCAAAGGGGTGTTGCTACTTTGTCGGTAGGCTTGTTGATAGTTTTAATTTGCTGCAACGGCGAAGAGGAACTGGGAAATTTGAACCGTGGTCATGTTGTTGATTTGTTAATTTCCGGAACTGCTCGGTTCTCTCAAGGGTAAACAAAATGACAGCAAATGCGGTTTATTACTCGGTGTTTCTGAAATTTCTACAAAAAAATAATAATGACTGCAGAAGTTTTCAAACGGCCAAATTGTCGCATGTCTCCTCCGTGGTTCGTAAGAAAAGGTCCACAAGGATTCTGGTAGCTCATTGGGGCGTGGTCAAAAGGTTGTCGACGGTGTTGGGGGTGGTGAGCATTTAGCGTCTTGTAACCGGCAAAAGAAAACTTCCTAAACCATGCTGGTGTAGGCGTGATGATGTTGTTAGCCAAATTTTCATAATCTCAGTGAGCTGAGGTACGCTACCGGTATGAACAAAACCCGTGGTAGTATCCGGAGAACAGTCTGCGGCCATCTAGACGAAAAGATTTCACTGCAGCTCCCAAATGCTGCGACGGGTGTTTGTTTATATCGTCTCACTCGTGGTCTCACTGCTGTTTTTCATGTGATGTAAGTGTTGATAATACAGAAGCCTCCAAATACTAAAAAGTTTATTACTGTAGTCTCTTCCAGCTATAAAAACTGAATAAATACGGATGCAAACCAATTTACGTTGCCCTTTGGACTTAAATGTCAGAATGCCTGAGCGAGGAATTGAACCCGCGACCTGTGTAACCAAATTTGACAGCCTGGCAGTCTGGCGTTTAAAGGGATATACCTCCCAGCGCCATTTTTCTCGATCCTCCGCATCAAGTACGGCCCCAAAGATATATTTCCTTACCGTTAGTCTTTCCCTTGCTAAAAATCCTTTTAAAATGTGGCGTCCAGGAGATTTTTTGTTGAATATAATGGAACTTTATTTACTAACGACCCGGCACTAAATGATGCATTGCGCGCGTACAATAATCATGACGTTTCATCTCTGTGTGTACATCTACTAATTTTCTAATAATTGAGATCTAAAATCTAATAGACTAATGCGGTAAAAATTAAAATTAATTATTCCAATAGATGGCCGAAGCAAAATTATAAGACACTAGCCTAGAAAATTATAAATTGTGATTTTAAAATACGAGAATCATTCGGGTTTGTGACGACACAATCGTTGACTTGATTCTGTCTCTTTACTATTCACAAAGCCAACCGAGACACCAGCTATGCGAGGAACGCAGCTACTACCCCAGCCGACCTTGACACTGTAATTGCTCGGATGATGATCTGCGCGTAGCTGTAATGTGGCACGCGGAATGTTATAAGGCAGGCCGGGTGTCCCTTTAAGTCCGTAAGGCAACATAAATTGGTTTGCATCCGTATTTATTTAAGAATTCTGGAGTCCATTTGGCTTTCTCTGCTGTGTATAATAAACTGAATTGTGGGCCGCCGAATTGGGTGTTAAAACAGTGAATTTGTGTACTAGGTTCTATGAGTTCTAAAGGTGTTTCCTTTTTCTGCAGGCAATCGGGTATTTATCATTTTTTCAAGAGTCTGGGAAGGAGTTCGAATCTTAAATTTTTAAAATCTGAATAAACAGTAATTTGTGGCCTTATCGAAGCAGGTATTGCGTGTATATGCGTGGATGTTACTTTGGCCAGTAGGTTATACCAGAAGCTAAAGCTTATTGTCGTCCATGTTGTAACAAGGTCATTTGGGAGGTACGCTTCCAGTTTCGTTTTCTGGATTCAGGCAAGTTGGTTTAACATCGCCAACATCTTATTTTACCGAAGCAATGCTAAGATGCATTAACGTCCCGGCACGCACGAGAACCAGAGTGGAGCCGGAACGTAAGACACGAAATTTCTACCGTATAGTCGGCCAAAATTCGTTCCTCGCTTCAAGGGCGTTTAAATGCTACTGCTTCGGATTTTACACGTGCTAGGACTAAGGAAGTATGGGGAACATTTTCCACGCATATTTATTACGTAGAAAGCTACACAGTGTCGAAAGAGTGACCGTTTTTACTTTTGCGGAAAACGTATACGTTATCCGCAAAAGTAAAAACGTTCACTCGTTCGACAACTGGCGTCATTTGCGTCGCGACTCGACGGAGCACGTGGTGGAACGTGGGTAAAATAATCTTGGAGCCTCAGCCTTTATGTCACTCCAGGTTATTGTTGCGTTCATTACATTTTAGATAGCATTTTGCTTAGATTCGTAGCTTTTCAGCGGAATAATTTGGGCTCATTGCCTGTGCTGCTCTTCAGTCACATTCTGTGTATGGGCTTACTTGTGTTTTAAATGTAAATTTTTTTTATTAATTTCTTTGAGCCTTAAGTCAACCGAAGCAACTTAATGCTTGTATGGCTGAATGTCTCTTTCGCCCGCTCTTGAAGTTGTAACTGATAAGTTGTAATCGCAGTGACTTTTTAGTCTCAACTTTTAGTTCTGTTCTGTGTGGGTTAATTGGCTTCAAGTCGGGTTGGCTGATTACCGACGTTATTCCTTCCTTACTGTTAGCTGCACATGTCTGAACGAAGCAAGCAGTCTGCATTAAAGACTGGCCTCGTGAGGATACCAGATACACTAATCTTTGAGGAAACAAGATAAACTAGTATGCAAGGAGTCGTGGCTTCGAGTCCCAGTCGGGGCAGTTGGGGCAGTATTAGTGTATCTTTTATCCTCACAAGACCAGTCTGAATGCACACAGTTTGCTTCTTTCATACTCTACCGTTCATGTATTTATTATTTAAATATGCTGCTGGGACGAGTTCGTGCCTCGTGGACTGGTGTGACGCAGTTTTGACGTAATCGTAGCCATGTCATAAACATGGCAACGATTTCGTCAAAATTCGACGTTCGTGAGTGTTGAAGAACTCGCCCCCTGGTCCTGTTAGGTAGGTGTTAGCAGCTCTTCGTTAAGCTGTCAGTATTTCTGGCTTAATTTTTGAAGTCTAATTGTTTAGGCCAGCGCAAATAACCAACGTGATGACACACCCTATCAGATCTTCTAAACTCCCGGCACTAGCAACCCCCTCCCCCACCAACTGTGTCTTCGGCCAACATGGGAACTTGGAATGAGAAATACGAAGTTCAACTTTAAAGACATACCTTCTCACTAGCCTAAAGCATTCGCAATGGCTGTTTGCCGTGACGTCACCATGAGTTAGCCAATGACGAACGAGACCAACGGCTGTTTGGCCGTCTGATTGGACTAGCCCAGTCACGTGATACGCACGTCACAGCAAACAGACATGGCGCGTGGTATATATTGTGGCATCCTGCACGAAATAGCTTAGCAACATTTACATATGTTAGATTGAATGTAGCAAAACCGTTTCTTTATGAGGGAAAACATAGGAAATTGAACATGAACGCCTTAGCAACTTACATACTTTTTAAGTGAGCTTTCAGGAAAGCCAACCTGTAGGCATGTACCTTTCAACGATGATTTTGGGAAAACAGTTAATGATTGGATGGAAAGGGTTTTTGTACGAGAGATCGTGATTAAGCAAAAGCTGCAAAACTGTAGTTTAGCGTCAACCTTGACTGACTGTTCGTGTGTAAACGCCTAGATAACCATTGACGTGTGAATTCGTAAGCCAGAAGAAAAAAAATAGTCGCGGTTTCGTTTAAACAAATGAGCAATTCTGCATCGTTGTGAGACCGAATTCTCACAATGATAATTTTAAAACGAGTTCCTAACTTTGCTTTTCTTAATTATCCCCATTGGTTTTGCACCATTTCACGCTTAACGTTTGGCATTTATTTAGTTTTAATGTTTCCTGTTGCGTAATTGATGTGTGACGAGAGAGCGAACGGAGCTTTTGAATTTAAAGATGCTTGCTTGTCCTGTGTGATTTAGTGTTGCACAGTGAAAACTTGTGTAAATGTTGTAAACACGTTCATTTTTCCTAGTTTTTGAAGCTTGGTTTTCTATGAACCAAGCTTCTGTAGGCTAGCAAGCGCGGTTGACATGGTACGATTCTTCTTCATTACCGCCGGCCCCTATACCAACTACTTTACTCCACGGATGAATACAGGCGTCGGCTGCTCTCCGTGGCAACGGACACAAGCAGGCTAACGTCAAAATGGACGCGGTGGACTGGATGTTTCAAGCGCTAGTGATGAGAGTCCCTGCAGTAAAAACTAGTCGACTTCACGGTGCTAATTATTAAAAGTGCAACCAAGATCCATTTTTCAAATGCTCTTGTGCCGTTGCCAGGACCCATGCCCCAAATATTAGAGTCCCGTGGCATTCTCGGCAACGTTTCCGACTTGCTTACGAATGGGTCACGTGATCGAGGTTTCTCGCGTCCACTAGCGTGGTTCCGCACGTCCAGACATACACTACACGTCCACTGTCTGCACTCAACGAACGTGGACGAAGGTTGTGCTAAATAGTGGTGGAATGATATTATCTTTTCGTTATAAATACTTTGAATAGTTTTTAGTGGTCAATGTAGGATTGGATAAATAAATATTTGGTTCCGTTCCGAGTGCGGCTGTTTATTAGTTTCAGCAACTGGCTGTACTGATACCTATAGGTGTGCGCGTGCACCACTGACCAAAAATCAAAACGCCACATGCATCATCGCTAGTTAGTTGGCTTTTCCGTCATGCTGCCACTGATAATTCTGCCATTGTTTCGAATTACCATTGTTTAATTACCATTTTTTTTTAAATTACCATTTAATTCTGCCATTGTTTTATGAACTAACCCATCCTCCTGCCACAAATGAAAAAAAAAAAAACTTACAACCTTTTCTTTTTTTTGGGGGGGGGGGGGGGGCCCCCACCACTGTATCCATTGCACAATATAGCCTTGACCTGTAAATTTTCAACAACACAATACATGCACAGGGCCGGATTAAGTCTCTCAGAAGCCCGGTGCTTAAAGACTTGTTGTGACTTCAGGGTCCCGCAATAAAAAATAAAGTGTCCTTTTTTGAACAATTTTTTTTTGTAAAAATGGTAAAAGTAAAAAAAAAAAATAATTTTTCTCGTGACCGTAAGGCACCCTTGAGGCCCTTTTTCGGTGTGTGGCCCGGTGTTGCAGCACCCAAAGCACCCCTCTTAATCCGGTCCTGTACATGCATTACACATACCATACAATTACAAAACTAAGCTTCACATATAGTTGTGTTCTTGTTTTCCCATATTTGACGGTTTTGCTACTTTCACTCCAACCCGTGCAAGTGTTGAAAAAGCTATTTACGCGTGGGATGCGCACAAATAATGAAAGGGTGTGTCCATTTCTTATGTTGCATAATCTCCTGCTTAGAAGCTGTAAGCTGGTCTGACATTCAGAGATTGCGTCGGTTTAGAGGTCTGCCGACTCTCACATGATTACACTATCGATTAGATAGATTAGGCCGGATTAGATTAGGTAGGCCTAGATAGGTCTTGATTTTATTTTCTGGACGTGATTCGAAGTTCACGAAGAACTTGTATGGATTAAATTATTCCACAATGTAATTAATGTAAGTGGCCGAACAATCTAGGTCGAATACTTCACTGAATTCGAATTTTTTGTCTGTATGTTTGGGACACGATAACGTTCTCCATTTTGGTCTGATTCCAGGGTGGCGTCCTACCTGGAAAACCGGAAAAATTCAGGGAATTTATCAAGTCTGGAAAATTCGGAGAATTTGATAAATGTATACTGAAAGTAGGGGAATTTGTACAGTTTCCGGAAAGTCTTTATCACCTATAAAGAATAGCTAATTTTTCACTTCTAAAACTTTTATTTTATTTCAATTCAACCCAGAGACGGCGCTAGAATCACTTTACTGGGGAGGCGGCAGTGGGGCAACAATTTTAGCCAGGGGGGCGAACCGAAAAATTCTACTTTTGCGATTTCTTCCCCCCCCCCCCCAAAAAAAAGAATAAAAGTAAAAATAACAATTTTACAATTTTTTCTCACACCCAACGTTCTTAACTGTTTTCTACCCATTTTTTTTGGAATAGTTTTAAATTCAGCTGGAAAAAAGGATGATTTTACAACTCTCACGGTAACAATTATAGGCTTCATTGATGTGACCTCAAGTCTTTCCTGTCGCTGTGAAAGAAATTAACATAGTTTTTTTAAGTCACCGGCATTTTCTTCGTTCATACGTTTGATTCTGATCTGATGGTGGTGGGGCGGGGGGGGGGGGGG
>JAHWFP010007466.1:68310-87370 GCA_023313725.1 Lithobius niger
ACTAGCGGAGTCGCTCGCTTCGCTCGCTCATTCCGCGTCGTCTCGCTCCCCTCCCCCCCGTCTCGTTCCCCCCCTCATTTAATTTGCTGTTCGGTCGGTAGATGGCACCGTATGTTCGTGCTGCTGGATGTTGCGTTCCGGGCGCAGCTACTATCTCAGCGGGCCTTGGCTGCTACTCTTATAAAATGCCGTTCCGTTGGTAGATGGCGGAGATGGCATCGTATGTCCTGATTGTTGCTGCGCTAGATGGCTGCGTTGCGGATCTTGTGTAATTATACGTATAGATAGATAACTCTTATGCTGGAGCCAGTAACTGGGATAGCTGCAAGGGTCACTGGAGGGGGAAAAGGGCGTCTTACTGAAGGCAATCCTGTTAAGAGTGGATTTCTTAGGCCTATCATGCACGATTTTTGTCGATTTGTTGGCAGTTGCTGATATTTTTGAGCAAGTGGAATCTTTATTTTCGTATTACAACCTATAGCAGCATAAGGGATTGGAGAAAACAACGTTTTTTCAAGCCTATGAAATCCGCTCTCAAAGCACTGTCTTGACTAGAAGTGCCGTTGTTTAACCCTCCATTTTAAGCTCGTGCCCCTTGCAGCTATCTCTCTTGTAGCCAATATGACGTCACATGACGCTGCTCTATTGCAACGATTTTGGCCGTTCGACGCTTTTTTTTTAACTTCGGAACGGTATACCAGATAGACTCAAACGGTTTTCACCATTAGATACTGCGACCAAAAATTTAGTTTAAAAATTCGGAAAATTAAAACATTGTTGCTTCCTTATAGCTAATACGTTTCATCGACATACCTCAATGAAATAATAACATTGATTTTCGTATTTAAACTATACAGGAAAACACGTAACCGTAAACACAAAAGGATTTCGTTAACGACACACATTAGCTTCATTTAAGATAGTCTCGATACCTTGCTGCTTGGATGAATAGGTCTACTCTCGATCCAATTTTACCGGTTAGCAAGCAACATTCCTACTGCTACTTACGACTGAACGGCAGCTAAAAAAAAAAGGCACTAAAAGTTGAAAATTAAGCTCTTTTCATAATAACACGCTTATGCATTATTATGTTGATATCAAAAACGAAAACTAGTAAAAGGGGCCGCCAAGTTCCGAATGGTTCGGCCCTTCAAAGGAGTGATGTCAACACACCAAAACACTCGCCAAGTTAATCGCACCGACTACTAGTTCGAAGGTTAAATGAAAACTAGAACATTGCTCCTTTCGGTAGCAACGTTCAAGTTTTCATTTAATGTCCAAAGTATTATTCAGTGCGATTAACTTGCGAATGTTTTGGTGTGTTGATGTCACTCCTTTGAAGGGCCGAACCATTCGGAACTTGGCGGCCCCTTTTACCAGTTTTGGTTTTTGGTATGATATCACTCCCTTTTTTTTAAAATTGTGTATTTCAATCAACTCCACTACCGTGCAGATGTGTAATAAAGTGCCGCGTCAACAAGAAATTGGTTTTCCACAATTTGCTACTACTATACCTTTTGCCCAGAGGCCGAACCATTCTCAACTTAGTCACCTCTTTATATGTTTTTGGTTTGGTTTTAATTTTGTTGTAATTTGTTTTATTGAGTTAGTTTAGGTATGTTGATATCACTCCTTTGAAGGGCTGAACCACTCTCAACTTGGTGGCCGCTTTACCAGTTTTTGGTTTGTTTATGTTGCTTTGTTTTTACAGTTTGTTTATTTTTCGTGAATTGGACGTGAATACAATTTCTTTGGCAACTTTGTTTAGATTTATCGTGAATACACTAGTGTGTTTCTAGGCACGCACGTCAGTATATACACGTTGTCATGCCGTCCAATGAGAGACGATGTCTACAATACTAACAATGGTTATAACAATATTTTCGTACTTACGTGTGCCGTCCCACGCTATCGCCGTTACACCCCCAGGCTCCAAACCATAAAAGGTACACAGTTCGTATTGTACTGCACCCATTCGTCCAGTTTCACAACTGGAAGCCTTCCCGTTATCTCGGTATCGATGAATAATCACCCTATGGGATTAACATGGGGATGAGCGGACTAGCTAGTAACTGTATAGTAACGCATTTGCAACGTTATTAAGGGTCAGATTTTGAAATGTAACCTGACGAGTTAATTTTTGTCAGGTGGGTCATTGCTCTCGATTTCAACACACTCTAAGCTTTTGTACCGCATTATTATTTTTCCCAAGTAGCTGAAATGTGCTCAACTATGCTTCAGGATATAAGACACGTACGCTACGGCGTCGCGCTACAATGGTTTACAAGGGTTGACAATTGAATTTATGTAATGTTTGTTGCCTAACGTGGCGCGGCACACTGGCGTGTGTCTAGATTTAAAAGAATTTGAAGTTGCATAGTTGCGCACTGTGGCTATTGCAAACTTGCATTATATTCTACTGTGGCGGCGCCTGTCTTCTGCTATGCGGGGTGGGGTGGGGGGGGGGGGGGGGCGCCCGACCAGCCACCTCCCCATTGGGGTGCCAAATTTTTATCAATGTGCTGGCGGAATCTCCATTGATTAAAATCTCCATACCTAGTTTTTCAAAATCTGTGTTCCACTCAACCGCAGACCAATCTTATTGCGCTAGTGGTGCCATCTATGTTTGTTGAATGGAAATAAATTCCAGGTAAGGAAAAGCAACTTCCTGTGGTGTGCAACAGGTGGCATCCAGTCGGTCATACATGCGTGAGAAATTTGCAGAGATAAAACTGAAGAGTTGGCGGAGGAGGGAACGTTATGAGTAAAACCACGTGCTTAGATCTTCCTGGTACCATTAAGCCTGGATATCGGAATTACTCACTAGTGCCGTCGTGTGGCCGTCATGATGTGTAAATCACGGTCCTTTAAACCTGTCTTAAAGATACAGAATTATTACGCAGGTAAGTCCCCGATTGGAACCCGAGGCGTGTTTAGCTGTTGTCATGCATGAATTGTCAAGATTATAAAAGATTAGGAAGAACTTTATTAAAGGCGATAAGTCCTTTTCTTGTATGGTTAAGTTTAAAAAAAAAAACAAAGCAAAAAACTTTTATCAGATTTACCTTTATTTAGTGAAGAGAAATATTGGTGTTATTAGGAAAACCAGTGGACGTGGTGACAGTAACGGTCGTAGCATTCGAGGACTGTAGCGAATTTAAGCCAGGGTGCATTTGAATTTTTCAACTGGATGGCCGCACACTGGCTGCAGTTTACTGGATGCGTGGGTTTACCTGTCCTTTATATTAGGACTTTACAACCATTAAAGTGTATTGCAGACAACCTTAAGATGGGGATGTTATAGCAACCAACAAAGGTGAAGTCAGTAAAGTTGACATCATTGTAAATCTCTCGTATTATTAACCTCTTGGCAGCCAACTATAACATCTAATGCAAGAGGAGTCAAACTTAAGTCTAACGACGAAATTTGGATTCCGTAGCCCATAAACAGTGTTTCTGAAATTGACAATTAGGATGCATTTATGTAGCAAGCAAAATCTCGCTCTCTATAACCTATTTGTGAGCCAAAAAGTGAGGGCGAAAAGGTCGTTGCCGACGTAACGTCCACCGGCCAAGCTACATATGACGTTGTTCGGTTTTATTGTTATCAGACGGTGACATTAAGAATTTTTGCTAAACAAATAATTTTTTTCCGGTGCTTCCTGAGCTCTTTTTCGTTACGAGACGGCAGAGACAAGTATTGCCACCATCGTGAAATTTCAGACTGATTTTTTTTAGCTTCTAGCTGACGAGATTCCGTGGTATAAATGCACCCTAAACAACCTGCAAATGGCAGTAAAAATAAATTAAATAAAGAACAGAAAATAACTGTCGAAATAAGAGTAAGTCAGAAGGGGTAACCAGCTATTTGGACCTTGTATGCTTTCCTGTTGACTTTACTGTTTGCCCCGGATTTGCAACATTATGTCAAACGTTTATGTAATAATTTGCATAAATCTGATTTTTCCTTCTTATGCGATATTTCTGCTTTCACTCAACCTTATGCAAACGTTGCAAAAAAAAAAGTATTTACACGCGGGAAGCATGTAAATAGTGATAGGGTAGGTGAGAGTTTTGGCGATCCCATTGAGGTTTGGTAAATTCTTTAACAGTGATCAGGAAGAGTAGAATTCGCTGGCTTGAATTACACGGTTAAATTTTTCTTGTTCGTCATTTGCAGGTAACTGGATAATAAGCGTTGAATTTCGTGGTAAAATATACAAGAAAGACTTAAATAAATAGCTGGTGTTATTACAGAGGCTACATCCTATGCCATGCAAAATCAAAACAGAATTTTTATGTGACTATCAGCGTTTGGTGGAAATTATGAAACTACACTATATAAATTAGTTTACGTCATTCACAACCTGTGTCTGCCTTCTTAACGCTGACGAAATTCAGGTCAAAATTCAGTTCTGTTATGTGTTTCAGGGATTTTGTTGTTGGGCAAAAACTTCGGAATAGGGTGCAAGCATTCAACTAAGAGTAGACCCCCCCCCCAGTTGAATTCTTTAAAACATCGTTGCTTTCTTACAGCTTATAGGTTTTTTCCTGTGTAACTCAATAAAATAGTAACATTTGACAGTCACATTTAACACACCTGCATCTAATAAGTTTAAAGATTCCTCATTGCCATGCCAACGTGACGTCCCGAACCCAATTCTCCGTTAGCTTCTATTACGAAATTAAAACTGCAATTAAAAATTAGGCCTAAAGCTGAAAATTAAGCCTAAAATCTCTAACTAGGCCTAACAGCGATACATTTTTACCCTCCAATTGTGATGGTTGCTCCCTTTAGCTTACCGAATATCCACCCAAAACAAAAACTGGTATAAGAGAAGCCGCCAAGGTTTACCCTATTAGCCAAGTTAATCGCGCCTACTAATAGTTCGAAAGTTAAATGAAAACGAGAAGATTGCAACTAGCAATCTACCAGTGCTGATAGATGAATGATATCACTACTTTCAAAGGCCGACCCCTTTTTGGAAACTTATTTAACACGCGTTAGCTTCTTTAGCATGTGTTGATACAACTTACAAGGTGTACTCATGTTGCAACTTCTTTAAAACTGTTGACAGGCCTACAATATCAAGTGTTGAGTTGATAGGCTTCCCTGAAGTTATTGGGGGCAAAGAAGTTGAACAACAAACGCCTATAACTGCCAATCTTAGGAGCTGCAATTCAATAGCTTAAAACGACATCGATGCGCGCGGTATTGGCGTTATTATCGTTCAAATGGTTTATCGTTAAACAGAAGTTGTTGTAAGCTCTTGGGAGTATCTCGTAGGATGATACTTAATATCGCCGATACGTCTGGAGGGTCTAATGGCGTGCACACGCCGAAATGTGTAAAGAACCAGCACTTCCTTGATGAATCAGTAAATGAGTTAATTAACGGATAATTACATGCTTGATGGCAGTGAGTGGGGAGAGCTGTGGGAGGTAGCCATAGTAACGCACAGGCTGCAAGGCAAGATGCCTCGGTGAATACGGTTCGTGAGGGTGCGTTTATAAGCCTCAATTATGTCGCCAGCTAGAAGCGAGTTGCTAGCGTGTCGTTGCCATGGTACTGTAGGTCACACTGCTGGGGAGGCGGCAGGACGGGCGAACCGATAAACTCGACTTGTGCGGTAGAATTTTTCTGCTGCCGTTCCCCCCCCCCCCCCAAAAAAAAATAACTTTTGCATTTCTCTTTCTCACATCCAATGTTCGTAACTGTTTCCTACCCCATTTATGGGGGAATATTTTTACATCTAGCTGAAAAAACATTCGGATTTTACAACTCTCACAGTAACAACTAGGCCCAGAAGCAGAATATTTTCAGCCGGTCTGCGGGTAGCAGGAAGGGTGTGAAGATGGAATTTTGCATTGTGTAAAATTTTGAGTTAAGCCCATTTGTGTTCATGAACAAGTTTCTTGCGACAAGTTTTTGTCGAGACCTTTGCTAAACAACTTGAGAACGACCAAATCTATCATCATGATAATAGCACCATTCAGAAAGCTCTCGAAAAAACGGTTAAAATGGTGTATTTGAACGTCAAAATCGGTCAATTTTTGGCGAAATTATCGCAAAAAGAAGACTAAGACAGAAAAAAGTGCAGGATAAATCGTACTGCAACACTGCCAGCCGTACTACGACGTAGCGTCGCGCGTCGCTTTGATTCTGCTACAGGGCAACTAGGCCCTGTTGATGTGGCCTCAATTACTTCCTGTCGCTGTGAAAGAAACTAACGTAGTTTTCTTAATAAGTAACCAGAATTTTCTTCGTTTATACGTTTGATTTTGGTCTGGTGGGTGGGGTGGGGTGGGGGTGGGGGCACCAGGGAGTCGGCCAACAATTTGGGGAGGGGGAAAGCGCTCCTCCCTCCCTTATCATGAGTGGCATGATATTTACCAGAGCTGGGTTTTACCAGATATACTTGGCTTTTACCGTCCCTGGAAAAGCTGCATCGTTCGTGTTTAAAGGAATTTTCAATTAAATATTCTGACTATAAAACATCAGAGGTTAAATAGCAGCTGAGCGTGCAAGTTCAAACCGCCTACGATTTTGGAAGCATAACTACTTTACTCCGTATCAGTAAGATCAAAATTAAATGCTGATGTAAACTTTACATAGCCCAACAAATGAAAAGACGAGCATGTAAATAAAAATGTAAAATATTTTAGGTTTTTTTTACCGGTTTTTGCCAGGTTTTTACTGGTAATTACCTGCTTTTTTTACCAGTAATTTTTAACCAGGTTCTTATTGGTAATTACCAGAGCCCTGTCCAAACATGTTTTTTCATGGGAGATTGCCAACCCTTACCCACCACCTCTCCATCCCCGGCTGGCCAAAAGCGTACAAAACAGCGCAAGAGGACTCAGCCACAAAGACGGTTTATAGTGTCCGCGGCCTATCTTGAGTTCTCCGCAGAACGAACACAGATAATCGATTGTACGTTTTCAGTAGCAGAGTGCCTTGTTGATATCCAAGATGGTTACAAAAACAATGGCGGCCATCGATTAAAGCCACCCCATCCAGGAAGACGTAGCCGCTCAAAAAATACTTGCAGGACTCAAGATACGCCGCGCGCACAATAGGCTCTTTTATGCAACGACTCTCCTTTGCGTTTCGCAGCTATAAGGTATGAATCATGCGAAATTCAACATGGCGGCTGTTTGAGCTTGGCCGGCTCGCAACGCAAACGGTCAATAATGCGAGTTCAAGAGGCAACTGGGAAAATTGTTTCGTCAGGATAAATTCCTAATTCTTCAGTCTTTTTTATCGCGGATTACAAGACGGTAAGCATTTTGTCAAACGATGTCGGATTGAGCTAATCCATATAGCAACGACACCGTTGCCATCGCGATAATATTGTGGCGGCGAGAATGCAAAGGCGAGTGGAGGCGTAAACGCATCCTTAATTTCTCGCTTGTTCTGCTTTCGCCATCAGGGCTCGCTTTACGCAACGTCTCGCTTTTGCATTCCTGCAGCTAGAATTTAATTGCGATGGCAAGGGCGTCGTTGCCGTGGTAACATCACTACCTGGATTAGCTAAATCCGACATCGTTTGAGCAAGTTCTTGCAGTCTTCTAATACGTGACAATAAGATAAAACATTGCTCCTGACGAAACAATTTTCTCAGTTGCTTCGGAAGGTACATTATTGACTGTTTTCGTTGGTAGCCGGAAGAGCTAAAACTGCCGCCATGTTGGAATTTCGGATGATTTCTAGCTTCTAGCTGCGAGAAGGCGATGGCGAGTCGTTGCTAAACGCGCCCTATAAACGCGTTCTTAATTTCTCGCTTTCCGCTTTCGCCGTCCTTCTGTGGCTGGCAACCGGCTTCGTGGCAAGACTTCGTGACAACGCGAATAAATGCGCCCAGCCTTACTTAGTTTAACATTGAACTCTAGACTTGGCCATTCTTTGTAAAAGTAAAGTGTTGACTTAGTGGGCAGGAACGGAAACGTTAACTTTTATCACGTCTTAATGGGTTTAACAATTTTAAGATTCGTTCTTGCGCAACAGCGCGTAACGTGTGATTGACTAGGGCTACATTGTACTGCAAAGAAACGTCGGGCATAAAGTCAAAAGTAGGCCTTCTGTTTTTTTGTTGTTGTTGTTGAGGCTCTTGTATGTTTGTGTGTCTTAAGGATGGAAATGTGTTAAGTAAGGTGGTAATTAAAGTTTAAGGTCAAAGCAACGACTTGCCATTAGTCATCGTGTAGTTAACATAACGGATTAATAAAAGATTATGCATAATAGTGATGAAGAGACTAGTGCGAATGTTGTAGCGTAAGGGGCCGTCCATATATTACATAGATAGAAGTAACAAGCGGCTACAGCGACTGCCTAGTCGCACCGGTCTTTTGTACAGTTCCCCCACTTCCAATGTTGAGGCGCACACCTCTATCATGCACTACAACGGCTGTCTCTATCATACTAATCTAAAAGCAGTAACCATCACATTACTGGTTAAAAATATGTTAGCTTTTAGGCCTATTTTACATTTTAGGCTTAATTGTTAGCTTTTAGGCCTAATTTTAACGAGCAGTTTTAATTTCGTAAGTAGCAGCTAACGGAGAGTTGAATTGTATAGTAAGCATATTCATTTTTGCAACACGATGCGCCTTCAGGTACACAGTTACAGTGTTAACAACGTAATGCGCAACGTATAGCCTATATAGATCAGTGGGGAAGTGACGAGAGAGGCGCTGTTGATGACGCTGTTGCGATTCGTAGCAACTTGACGTTGCCGTGGTAACATGATTTTAGGCCTAATTTTCATTTTTTAGGCCTAATTTTTTTTAATGCAGTTTTGATTTCCTAAGTAGCAGATAGGCCTAATGGAGAATTTGGTTCTACGGTAAACCTATTCATTCACGCAACAAATGCGACGAGACTATTCTAAACGAAGCTAAAAGCCATTTCTTTTTATTGCGGTGTTATCTTAGGATTTCAAATCGATGATCAAATGTTATTATTTAATTTAGTTACGTCGAAGAAGTCTATTAGCTATAAGGAAGTAACGATGTTTTAATTTGCCATGTTCTTCAACTAACTTCTCACACCGAATCGAACGTTGTAAACAGTGGTCGTCAATTTCTGGTGCCGTTGCGAAGTTGAAAAAAGCGACGGACGGACGTATGGACAAAGTCGTTGCAATAGTCTTCTCAGCTGTACGGCTGTACAGAAGACTAAAAGCACTTGTAAATACGATCATTACGTGTAAAGCCTAATAAGTGCACAACATATATATAAACTTTCGCGTCCTGTGGCCGTGTAGGCATTTATATCATCAAAAACCAAAACTAATAAAAGGGACCGACAAGTTCCGAATGGTTCGGCCCTTCAAAGGCGTGATATCAACACACACCACCGAAGGTTAAATGAAAACTATAACGTTGCCACTTTCAAGCTCTTAACTTAGATTTCAGATTTTATTTCGGCACGTTAGTAAAGGGTTCAGACAAAACCTGGAAATTTCAAGGAAAACTAGATTTTTTTTGAAAATCAGGGAAAAGACAGGGAAATTTAAATAAATGCATTTGTGTCAGACCTGTAAGTTCCACTGAATTAATAGATCGAAACAAAATCATAGACTAGTAGCAAATAATTTAATTTGTGCTTTAATACTTTCAAGCATTTTCGATGTAACTTCAAGAAAACGAATCTTCTATAGTGCCAATGTCTGTGATTAAAATGCGTTTAGTCCCATCTGGACTAGTCTCTAAACGGCTATTTTCTGGCATGTTGGGATTATTTTCGTTCAACACCTGGAAATTGTCATTGAATGCACCTGAAAAACCTGGAAATGTCAGGGAAATAAAGAAAAAAAAAATTGTCTGAACCCTGTAGTAGACGATCCGAAAATGTTTTAGGAATTTTTGCTGGTGACACTAGTGCGGGTTTCATTAAAAGTTTGCTGTACGAGTTAGTTCGGTTTCGCGTCAAGTTCAGTTCACAAGTACTACAGACACCGTCTGAACTAAGAATACGGTTACAACAATATAGGCTGCAAAAGAGCGTTACACTTTTTTTGCCGTGATAGGTTTGCTAATCAAACCAGGGGGTAGTCGCAATGGCCTCAAACCTTGGGGTAGTCGCAATGGTCTCACACCAGGGTTTAGTCGCAATGGTCACAACGTAACGTCACAGATAAGTTACTAGCGTAAACAGCGCTCACCGCTTGACAAGGCCTGCAGAAACGCAGACAACATTGTGCTGGAAATCGTAGCTTACGCCGCCCTCCATTGGGGTTCAAAGATAAAAACATTGCGCTGTCGCACTGCCTTAACAATTTTGTGGTATTTTTACTAACCACATATGGAAATGTTAGCTAACACAATGCACCTTCACGAAATAAAAAACGTAAAAAAAAAATACTAAAAACTCGCCAACAATAACAGGAATGTCCTGAAATTTATTAAATTTTTGATTGATGTATCTTGTTTGCACGATTTGCCAAAAATATTCACTGGAACTAGCAGCCTTTAGATAGCCACCGTTAACAGCAGACGAGAACCTTCTTAAAGCTGCAGATCGGGCATGCAAATATTTTCTCAAAGCTAGAATAGAAATTTGCTCACGTCTGTATTTATTTATTTATTTATTTATTTATTTATTCTGTTCATTCCCTTTGGGTAGTTGGTTGTGATCTGTTTAACATAACTGAATCTCAGTTTCCGTTCACTTATTTTAAAGCTGGAATATGACCCAAATTCTGTGTTGGTGTAGACATTTTCAAGGAATTTCTCAAAGGAAGCTTGGGTTTTTCCGTAAACTTGTGCCCTTCAAAATAGGGCTTATCGAAAAAAAGTAAGGTGAAAAAAATAAGAAGTTGGTTACTTAAAAGGACAAACCCTCTCTCTGTTTTCGTGCATCCTGCCCGTAAATACCTTTTCAACATGTACATACGTTTGAGTGAATGTAGCAAAAAAACGTCTCGTATGTGGGGGTGGGGGGATTGGGGGGAAAACGAGAAAATAAGTTTGAACTAATGTTACCAAAACGGTGTCATACAGGAAAGCCAACATGGAGGTATGTATCTTTAATAACACTGACCACCAAACTCTGAATCCACAAACTCTGTTGAAATCCACAACTCAACATTTTCACAGTAAAATTTTATTCTTTGGAGCTTTCGGTAGCAAACCTGCAATTCTAAACACCACCAAAACAAACAAAGGCAACATTCAACAGCCAACATTCACATCATCCGTTAAAAGTGGTTGCCAGGCAACAAGAAGTACCGCAGTCAGGCCACCCAAATTCAGCTACTTAAAATATATAAACGCAAATTAAACAATAATAAAAATAAAATAATATAAATAATAAAACAAATTAAAGAAATATTCGAATAAATAAATTGAATCACACATGTACCAATCGAATAAAAACACCAAACTTAAGGCAAACGTGAAATAATACAGTAACAGAATTAGCCCTATTAACGTAACAAGAATTAAATTTAATTCTTTAAAAAAAAAGAAAGTTTTTTCTACCTTATGGGGCGAGAGTAGAGTAACCTTGTGCGAGTGATTCCTCCACGTTAGGAACGCTGAAGTTTTGGTGCGGAGGGTACTAAGGACATTTAATCCACTCTTCGTATTTATGTGTGTGTAGCCTACGTAATGTGGAGGGGGGGGGGAGATAATGCAGTTAATTATCTTCAGATCAGATAGATACTGGCCGACATGTTCATTACTTTTTAACGACCTAAACTGATCGTTATCTCTGTGTACCAACAAAACGTCCAGGTTTGCTAACAAATAACTTGAATAATATTTCGTCCGAATTCATTTAAACTTAGATTAAAAGATACTCCAGTATATCTAGAAATAAAAAAGCCCCAAACCGCAAGTTTCTGCCTCGAACGGTTGCCGAATTATGTAAATTTTACCACACCAAGATATGTATTGGGATTGGACGAGTGTTGTCCCCCCCCCCCCCTCCCAGTCGTCTCAACAGCGGGCTTCTGAGTTTCATGGCGTAGGCTGGGCATTGCTAAGTGTCAGATTTGCGAGCATCCATCTGAATTTCATGGCCGAGGCTGGGGAAGCGTCAAATTGGCAGCTTCTATCGGAATTTCGTAGCTTCTATCCAGGTTTTATGGCTTAGGCTGGGCTAGTGTTACATTTGCTACTTCTGGCTGGATTTTACGGCCTCCGTTGGGCAAGCATCAGATTTACGGCTTCTGTCAAAAGTTTCATTGCCTAGGCTGGCTGTCTGGGAAAGCACCAAATGTGAGGCTTCTATCAGAGTTTTATGGCCTCGGCTAGGCAAAAGTCAAATCAGCGCCTTCAATCGGAGTTTAATAGCCTAGACTAAGCGTGCTTGGTATTTGTGACTTCTTTCTGAAGTTTCATGCCCTCGGCGTGACAAGCCTCAACTTTGCGGCTGAGGTTTCGTGGCATACACTGGGTAAGCGTCAAATTTGGGGCTTCTGTCCGAGTCTCGTGGCGTAGGCTGGGAAAGCTTCAAATTTGGCACTTCTGAATTTCATGGCGTTGGCTGGGCAAGCATCAAATTTGTAACTGAGTGTAACATTTTGAGTTTCGTGATGTAGGACAAGCCTCAAAGCAAGCATCAACGTTGCGGCTTTTGCCGTGAATTCGTTTGTAGTTGGTAAAGTGTCAGACTTGTGGCTTTTATCCGACTTTCATGTCCTAGGCTGGAAAATATCCGTCAAAGTTCGGGAAGAAAGACGCACAATTTCAGAAACGAAAGAATATAATCGGCAATATTCTTGCAAATTTTCGACAAACAGCTCGTCTGTCTTCATCAGGCACTCACTACTCTTGTCGGAAAGCTTCTTTCCCCATCGTCACCCTGTGTATTACCATTTTAATTCAGTGTGCCAACCTGAAAACAGACGAGCTGTTTGTCGAAAATATGCAACAATATTGGTGATTATATTCTTTCGTTTCTGACAGGGTTGGCATGGTATTACCAGGGGTGGTTTTTACCAGGTATTTACCGCCCCGGGATAAACTACTTTTTTCCCAGTTAAAGACAAAAATAGGTGTTTAACGTGTTTAAGGTGTTTAATTGTATTAGTTTTAAAAATTAAATAGTGTGAAATGATATTAAAAGTGTCTTCAATTCAAAAAATTAGATTCAAAATATGTTTGCTGATGCAACGTTTACATTGGAAAATGAACATAATTGTGTGTTACGAGTACAAAAATTATAATTGAAATGCTAAAAATTCTCATAATGAAAGTTTCTATGTTAGTAGTTTCACTACATTCTGTTACTTGAATTTTCGTTTCAAATAGAATTACTAAGTACTACTATTAGTGTCAATGAGAAGTTAGACTCCAAACTTTAAAAATGCATGTAATGAAAAAATAATATTTTCCCCACTTAGGTGGTATTTACCAGGTTTATACCGGTATTTACCAATGCCCTGTCCAAAACTAGTTTTTCCCGGGGTTTCTGAAATTGTGCATCTTTCTTCTCGAACTTAGACGGATATTTGTGATGAACTTTCAGAGTAATTACCGTTACGGAATTTTCAATGGCTTCTATCCAAGTTTCATGGCCTAGGCTAGACAGGTATCAAATTTGTGGCGTCTATTTGAGTTTTGGAGATAAATAGTTTTAACATATTCATTAGCTTGTCACTCGAGCAGAGTCTGACATCTTTTATAATATTTATTAGCAGAATTGACATAAATGTTCATTTTTTTTTCTCTTTCAGAACAAGAAGGTTGTGAGCGAACGGGAGCGGTCATTGGTTCGAAAGACGACAACACTTTCGAACCAGATAAACCGGCTAGAAAGACAATGCAAGACCCTTCAAGTAGAAAATGACCAATTGGTAAGTTATCATTATTCACTTCAGCAGTATTTCGATTGTACGCTGGCATTTGTTACATCCAGGGTTGCGATTTTACTGGCAAATACCGCTTTTTACAAGGGCAGTAACGTACCGAAAACCAAGTTTTTATTCATCGAGACAGCAAAAAGTGGCAAATACATCGAGGTCCAAATTTCAATCCTTAGCAAAGTATTGTGTGGTGCAAAACTAGTTTTCTGCTATGCTAGGCCTACTAATAGGAATAAGCTCAGCTTCATCCCATAACGATAGTATGACGTCATTTCGTCCCACGCGAATCGAACACGCACGTAATCTGGTTGATTAAGACAGATCCATCTGTGCGATGAGTGATGCAACTCTTTAGCATCCTCCAAGTTTCTGAGAACCTCGTAAGGGTAACGAGCCATAGAAAGTAGTGATATTGGAACCAAAATGGCCGCACTCTAGTTTGTAGTCTGAATCGAGATCACTCAAGCGCAGTTGTAATCGCTCTGCCACTTTAAAAAAATGTATGAACGATTTCCGTCAAACTTTTTTGTCCGTTTGAAGTTTTGATTAGAAATGCAAAGCGACCGAGACGGGCACAGCCGATGACGAGACGAGGTCGAGACAATAAATTCGTGGCCGAGATAATGCAGTCTCGTCTCGTAACACACATTATTTTAAAACATTGTAAATTCCGTAGTTGCGGTGCAGCCAACCCCGTCCGCGTAGTTTGGTACTGGCGTTAAAACTACTCGCGACGGCTGTTTGATGTGACGTCACAATGAGCCAGCTACTGACGAACGCTGAGTGGACTAGTCCAGTCACGTGATACGCACGTCACAAGCCAACAGCCGTCGTGCGTGGTTTAGTTATTGGTTGAACAATCACGGTTGATCAGTAAAACCCTATGGTGTCCTTCCCCCAACCGAAAGTGAAACCAACTAAACAACATGGAAAATCCAAAGCCCCAAATGCGCAGACAATCAACGAAATGATATAACTCTGTCCTTAAGATTGGTAAGTTTACGCCCACCCCCTGACCTACCAGCAAAAGACAAGTCGTGCAGTTTAATTATAGGACGTTGCTAAATTACAACTTTCTGAACCTAATTGAAGATTATTCGTGAAAGCCACTAGTACCTATTAGTTGAGCAAATATCAGTTATTCACACCTTTTTTTTGCAACAAAAAAGCGTTAAGCTGTGTTCAGTAATCGTAACTTTTATGTTGTCGAATCCCGATCAAACGAAGCTTCATTCTCTTTTTTTTTTAACCGCAGTGTTATTTTTCGTCAGATGCCTTAAAACAGTCCATCTCTCGTAGCTGTAACGACACACGTGTCTGTATTGGTCGCCATGTTCATGTGTATTTTACCTGGGTAGGACTGATCTCATTGAATCTTAGCGGGTGCCTTAAAAAGAAATAAGTAAGAATAAAATCAATAATGTTGAGGAATCGTTTCCGTTATCCGAATTCAACAGTATTAAAAACTTACCTTGTCACAATCATGGTTCGCACAAGATGCTTACAGCGCTTACAAGTCCTTATTTTAATTTTTGCATTTTAAGGACCTTATAAGTGCTTACATGGTCCAAATGTGGTCCAAAGATCCTTAAAAGTGCTTATTTTGGGCCTGAAAATACCATTTGTCTCTTATAAGTGTAATTTAATTTGCAACAGTAAAACTCAACTTTTAGAGCTACATAAAAAAAAAAATAAGGTTAGTGTACAGCACATTTGATTATTATTAAAACGTTATTTAAAAAAAAATCTTACCTATCTACCCTAACTTATTTTCAAGCCGTTACTGGAAGGATGACTTTTTGGGCTCTTTTGTTACTGAAGGGTGCCTACAAATGATCATTGTGAAGTGCTTCTAAGTCCTTAAAAGTGCTTACCGTATAAATAATTTCTTTGATGTGTGCGAACCCTGGAGAATACAAGAAATTTGCAAAAGAAGGAAAAAGACAACTGCCCTGACCAGGGGTGGCACGATAATTCGGTAATATCGCGATAAAAATACTCCTCAATTGTCGTATCGCACCTTTTCTGATTTATCGAGTTATCGTCCAAATCCCCGATGCTTATATTGTCATATCTCGGAAACCGTAACAGCTAGAAACAGGCGGTTTGCAGCGTTACGTGCGGAATTACAAGGACTCTCTAATCAAGTGTGCAATACTGTTGCTGCTAGCCACTGGTTAACTGGAGAGTTAGAGTAATGCAAACACTATTTAAGCGTTAAAGCAGTACAATCTGATTGATTCTACATGGTGAGGAAATAATCGACAATGGCAAGTGCATTTTAATGTTTGTTGGCGAATACCACACAATTCACATTCGTGAAAGTTCCACTGTAGATTTCAGGTTTTTTTTTTTAATTAACAAAATTGAAATGGTTATTCCAGCCTCAAAATTTGTTTTTATCGAGGCATTATCGATTATCGCGACAATTAAAAAAAAAGTTTTATCGTGATTACAAATTTTTGCATCGTGCCGCCCCTAGCCCTGACTGTGACTCGAACCCAAGACTTGCCACTGATTAGGCCGGGCACTCTAACCACTGTGGTACCTGGATGATCCTGGCTACAGGTGCCAGCTGAACTTAGTAGCTATGAAGTCTTTCTCAGTGGTAACCTAAAGGACACAAACATGCACATGGAGGAACTTTGCTTGTTGGCCTCCAATCTGTAAAATATACAAGCAACGAAATACTAACTCATGTTTTCGTTAACCTTTCCCAACTTTTATGTTGTCTGCTCAGAGAACCCCGTTGATCTACACAATTTCTGAAGCTTTCTAACGCATCACCAAAAAACCCAACATTACCTGAGGAAGTCAGGAGAAATCTGGGAAAGTCAGTGAATTAGGAAGGTCAGGAGATTAAGTCGGGGCATAAGTGAACAGAAATCATTAAAGAAGAAATTATTTCAAAGGAGCTCTTGTTCAAAATAAATATTAAGCCAGTTGTAGTAGGAGGAAATTTTCTGGACAGTTACTAAAAAAAACCCTTCTAGATGTTAAAGGTATTGAGCAAGAAAAATTGATTAGCTGAAGAAATTTCAGTGAGGTACAACTATACGACAGTGATTATTTTACGCTTATTATTTTACATTGTTTTCGTGTTTGTAATGAAATATAACTCGGTTATAATAAGTACAACCTCCTGTTGTGTGCTTTTCTGTTTTGTGATCAAATGTCGGAGGAAAATTCACTTTTTTGCTTGGAAAACCTGGGAAAATCAGGGGATTGATTTTTTTAAGAGGTTTGTGTACGAATCCTGATGTGGAGATTAAATCTTGGACTACTATCACACTACGTGATATACTATCACACTCC
Source organism: Lithobius niger (assembly GCA_023313725.1). Taxonomy (NCBI): domain Eukaryota; kingdom Metazoa; phylum Arthropoda; class Chilopoda; order Lithobiomorpha; family Lithobiidae; genus Lithobius; species Lithobius niger. The sequence continues at coordinate 85,440 of JAHWFP010007466.1, forward strand.
ATGATTAAATTAATACAACTAGAGGAAGCCTGTCCTCTGGACGTGTGTATGTAAGATTCTTTCATCAGTATTTTGCGTATACTGGCTAACAAACACTGGTTTTGGGTCACTTCGCTCACTAAATCAGCACGTCTCCCTTACCATCATAAAACCTTCTTCCCCCTTGCATTCTTGTCTGCAGTGATAGCGTTATGGGGACTGTGAAGAACGGCTTATTGCCAGTTTGGCATTCTGCAGCCTGTCACTCATGTTTAATTCCACGCTTCATCAAGATTAAGTTTCTTTATGCCTATTTGGTGCACGCTGGATGACAAACGCTGATTTTCGTTCGCTTCGCTCACTCAGTCAGCGCATCTCCCTTCACACTGTAAACCCTTTTCCCCTCTTGCCTCCAGTGTCAGCGTGGTGACAGGTACTGGAACGAATGCTCATTTCCAGTATAGCATAACGGCTCTCTTCGGCATAACAACAACTTTTTGGTTGGTGGCGGTGGTCGCCCCCAGTTCCACAGATGACTACCGCCACAAACCAAGAGTTGTAGTTTGGCACACAAAATAAAATGGGGAAAGTTACTGATCTTTGTTACAAGAACCTCCCCACTCCTAGTGACGGTGCTAGGCCATGACTCCCCCAAATATCAACCTCACCTGACCCCACCACCAGAAAATAAAATAATAAAAAAAAAGTTGCAGGGTAAACTTAAAATCAAATGACTAAACTGAGCTTTTATTTATTTTTTACTTCGCATTAGAAAATAGGAAAGAAAATATGAAAACGTAAACTCTGTATTTATATAACTTTAGGGCATTTACAACGTATTTACCATAGAGGATATACGAAAATCATATATCACCATTATCCGTTAATTTTACCTGCCCAATATTAGCTATACCTCCTACCTGTCTTAAGCTAATAATCCATCAGGCTACGCTAACTTGTTGAAAGACCGCAGTTTTAAAACGTCCAAGAAAATAATTATGACAATACCCTTTATCCTGGCGTTTGCGTTTTTGTTGTTGTGCTCGTTAAGCTTTTAATGCTGCCGTTTGGTGATTTGCGTTATTGCCTAATAACAATGTTTAAAACAGTGTAAAACAATGAAACTGCTCATTTGGGGCCCCATAGCTCCGGAATGGAACGGCCAATCGAAATTCTGACTTAAGGTGCAAATCTACACTACAGTAGCTGTCCTTATACACCATCCGCACTACCGCACACCAAATATTAACGGAGGAGACTCAGGAACAAAATTCGTGAAAATTGGCCGTGGTAGACGATTAATATATACTAGCTGTACCCCCGGCGTAACCTACGCCTGTCTAGCCGGTTCCCGCATACCTGAGCGAAATACTGTAGTGGGTAGTATGGAGTGAAAAGGCTGCCCCCTGCTTCCTCCTCCGAACCCCCCTGCGACCTATCGAGTTGTATAGTCTGATTTTCCCCCATTCTCCCCCCCCCCCCCCCCCCGCGTAACCCCTTTCTCGTCCCGCACCGTCTCCCCGTCCCCGACCCGGATTCCCCAATTGAGTGGTCTGAATATCCCCATCCCTGCTCCCCCCTCCATTTTAACCCTTGCTGATTTGTTTTTTTTATGGAAGTAAACGTCTTTTTTCAATGGAGGATGCTCACTTGACCGTTTCTCCGTTCTGATACCAAGTGCAATAAACCCAACAATGGTCGTGCATGCAGTGATTGTTACTGAACCAACTTTGAAACTCTTCAAGTCTGCTCTAGGACGTAACATTATTAATGCAATATTTCGATTGTTACTGATTGATACAGGCCACACCCGTTTGTTTGACATTTTCGGTCGCTCGCCCTCTTTCATTATAGTGCATAATGATGAACTTGCTTGCCCAACCTAAGCGTATTATATATATATATATATATATATATATATATATATATATATATATATATATATATATATA
>JAHWFP010007466.1:95681-116026 GCA_023313725.1 Lithobius niger
GCAGCATTGCATTTTCTGTGTTTTAGTCGTTCATTTCTTGCAATAAACAACATATGACACGGATTTGACTCTGACTTTTGTGGCACCATACAGGATCATTTAGAAGTCTCATACCAGCTTCAACGAAACCAATCAAGAGAACTAGTCAGCTGCCTAACAAACCAAAAGGTGCAACCAACGTGTTTTAACGTTTTCAAGAGGTGAAGGAGCTCGTAGGTTTTTAAAACATTAAATTATCCGAAAAAACCGTTACTGGCAATACTATGAAGTTTACTCATCGTAAAATGGATTTAAAACTTTTTAAAACGCACACTTCAAAACTGGAGACACTCGCACAGTTATTTTCATTGTGCCTGATGAAGATAAGGGCTCAGTTATCGAAAATTAGCAGATACGTGAGTGTCTCCAGTTTTGAAAGTGTGCATTTTAACAAGTTTTAAATCCATTTAACATTAAGTCAGTATTGTGAAGTGGTTAATAACACCTTTGCCAACTAGGAAGTTTCAAACTTAATCTGTACTGCGAATTTTCGGCAGGATTCACTACAGTTTTTCAACTAAGTCCTCTGCCTTCATCAGGCACTGGACTAACCTAACTACTGTACGAACCACCCAGAGCCTGATGAAGACGGAAGACTTAGTTGAAAAACTGCAGTGACTTCTGCCGAAAATTCGTAGTACAGAAGAAGTGTGAAACTTCCGAGTAGGCGTAAGCGTTATTATTATTATCTTCAAAATTTGTAAGTCAAGCTAAGTAAAATGAACCTGTCGGCATTCAGCATTGAATCAGTATCATGTTAAAACATCAAAGATTGCACTCCACCACAAAGAAATGAACAAAAACTCTGTTCCACTTGAATTTTCTATGAAATAATGCAGCGTCCACTCAGCTGATGATTCCTCGCAAAAATGAAAACGAAACAAGGTTTACATGGCTTCAGGCGTGTCATATTCAGAATCAATCTTGCTGCATTTTCTGTTGGACCACTGATCTCTATTGTGCATTCCAACTCAGATTACGACTGCCTGCTGAGATTCCTGGTGAGCTTTGGCCTCACAAGGCGGTTGATGTTGGGATAGGATGGATGAGCAGTGTTCTTGAAGGCTGCACCATGCATCCGAAATTGCTGCCAAAAATTGTTCTTAATTTACTCCATGCGACTTCTGCTGAGATGGATAGGCTCATCCTCTTACCTGATCAGTAAGTCTGGTGTGGACTTCATTAGAACCCCCTTTTCATTTCAGTGCCCCTTTTCGACTTGTGGTAGCTCTACCTCTTACTAACCAGTAACCAAATTCTGACTCGAAATCATGCTCTACTTAATTGCTTATTTCGTAATATAAAAGAAAGTTTTATGGTTTGTGATATAGTTCCTGCAGTTTTTGAGATTTTTTAAACATTTGCATCGCTTCCAGCCATGCGACAAAACAGCATGAAACTAAAAATAAATAAGTACATAAAAAGTGATACGATCTTTGTGAAGTGGCAACGTGGACCGCAAACAAAAGAGCAAGCAAAGAGTTAAGTTTCACTGGCTCCACACCACTGAAATGTTGGATCTAAGTTTGTGACTGAATCAATGATATTTGGGGGAAAAAAAAGGACCTAATGTTTTTCAAAACAAGTGAAAATCGAAAAGGAGTGTAGGTGGCCACTGGCCAATTATTGTAAAGCTTGCATAATTAGGCACTTTGTGCTAACGCCGGATGCTGCAGCATACAGCTAATGGTCCTGAAACATGCTTTGTGGGCCATTGCTTCTTATTAGCATATTTCCAATTCAGTGGTTATGTAGCTATTACATCACAATTAGACAGAACGCTAATCATTAAGAGAACTCCTTTGCGTGTGTGGCAGTATGGTGTAATATTGGCCCACACCTAAAGGAAAGGAAAGGGACACAATTCAGGACTTTTTTTGGGATATTAGAAAACATGACAAAAATTTTGGCAACATGTGGGAATTATGTTACAATAGCTTACACTTGGGAAAAGCTAAATTATTGTATAAATATTGCACAAAGGAATGACCCAACACACTGGCGTGATTTAATTTTTGGATACATTCAAAAGCATTTCTACGAACCACTAGCAACTTTGCATCCAGAACCGTAAAGGGCCAGATGATCTCTAATAGAACGGGTAGTTTTGAAAGTCTCTTTACGGTTCTGGAGGGTGCTAACAAAACAGTTTAGACTGTGTTTCCGCTGCTGTCATTGTTTATTTATAAAGTACATTTGCAGTTTATTTCGTAACCAACATTTGGCCCCCCCTCATAACAATTCTTAGCACCACATCGACCTCCCCTTCCCCCTACTCCCTCAAGCGTTATGTAATTTATGGACGCTCCCTTAGGCACCCCATCTTCTTTTTATTGAAATGGAATCCCGTTGCAAGTACGACTCGAGCTAGTTCAAAGGCGCTGATTCTCCATTTCGATAGTGTTGCCCATATTCTAAACGCAGGATCCATGTTCCAGATTCTCCGTCGTCCAGTAGGCTGATGTGGGTCACGTGATCTCGTTTTAGTTACGAAAATTTGCGGCGCTGCTGCGATGTGTCACACGTCGAATTAATGCGGTTGTGGCCAAAAAACGGGTGGACGCGATTTACATCAGCGAAATCTCAAAAACCAGACACATTAGTTCAATTCTGATCCGACGAAATTCAAGTATGTGGGTGGGTCACTTGCAGTGCGCAAGTGCAAAAGGTATTATGCTCCACAAAATATACATAAGACGTTTGAAGTATAATAACCTCTAACAAGGTCCTTCAGCGAAAAACTGTCGCCAGATAGTATACGAATTGTGGATGACGTCAGCCAAATGTCATCGTAAAGGTGTGCGCTCATACGAAAAATTGCGGTGTGTAACTGCGCATTTCGGCAAGTCAGCTCTTCAAATTGCGATTGGTTAGAGACTATTCGTGGACATCGAGATGGCGTCCTCTCTTATCGCGAAGTACAATACAAAGTAAATCGTCACTTACCTTTGGCGGTAATCTGGATGGTACATCGAATTTTTGCGCTGGAATCTGGACGGTACATTGAATGCGAGGCGCGCATAGCTTTGCTGCTTTCCGGGTGCGATATATTACAGTATTTTATTACGATTATTTGTGGTGTTGTTTCTTATTGAACGAGTGAACAAAGCGAATGATGTCCTATTTTTACAGTGGCGGACTGGCCAGGAAGGGAAGAGCCTCTAATTCTCCGATTTAAAAAAAAATCCGTAACAGGAAGACTCTTGCAAGTTTTATTGGTTCGATATTAGTTTTACCAACAGACATAAAATTACAAATAATAATAATTTTAATTATAAAATGCTAGTAAAACAAGTACTTTGTATTGAGTAACCTAACAAAAATTAGCCACATGAAATTGCAGTGTTATGTTCAATGTGGAATTTGTCACAATTTTTGTGTGAATATTTTAACTTTTGTTAATACACCTAAAAACTGTAAATAAATTTAAAGTAGTCAACCTCACGCACCCTCAGCGCAATATGATTTCTCCTACCCCCCCCCCCCCCCAAATTACCTGCTAAATTTACTGAAAATATGGTGTTCAAAGATTTAAAAAATGTAAAAGTCGGATGAACAAGAACAAAGGGAACGGGAAACTGTAAAACAACGAAGATTTCAGTTTGTTTTTGTTGTTGTAAGAAAACCAATATCGGCGCCCGATGAAAACTTAACTGGTCAGTGATAGCATCGTCGCACACAAGATTTTGGCTCGTTTGGCGTATCGTAGTAGTAAAAGTTACGAGACAATTTTTTTTAACATAATGCGTAATATAGTAGATATTTTTCAGCACACCACGCATTCAGATTTTTTAGTAGTGTCCTGTTGGTATGTATGCCGTAATAACTGCATACATCAATTACACATTTTTCTTTATTCTGCCATACAACACGTCGAATTACCAATGCAGTGTAGTGCATCCTTGTTTTAATTTACCGCTATTTTCTTTGTATCGCTCGAAGTTTCTACGGTGCTGCATCTAGGAGTTGAAAAGGTGAAAAGGCACCTTTAAGTATAGCACCTTTAGTTGCAACTAGCTGTACCCCCGGCATAACATACGCCGGCTAGCTGGTTCCCGCATACCTGAGCGTAACACTGTAGTGGGCCCCGGTTTCCCCTATTGTGTGGTCTGAAATCCCCATCGCTGCTCCCTCTTTGAACCCCTGCTGATTTGTGTTATGGAAGTAACTGTTTATTTTCAATGGAGGACGTTTCTCTGTTCTGATACCAAGCCCAACAAACCCAACAACGGTTGTGCATGCAGTGATTGTTACTCAACCCAACTTTGAAACTCTTCCAAGTCGGCTCTTAAGAGCTAGCTTTATTAATGCAATATGTCGATTGTTATAGGCCACATCTGTTTGTTTGACATTGTCGGTCGCTCGCCCTCATTCATTATACACCCTCTTTCATTGTAGTGCGTAATAATGATGAATTTGCTTGCCCAACCTAAGCATATTATATAGATAGATACCCATGCTGATAAGAAAGGTTGTTTTTTTTTTTCCAGTTCAAAATGCATCTCGTGCAGGATAAAAATTATCAATATTAACCTTGGCTCTTGTAGTAATATATATATTTTTTTGCTAAGTAACTTAATAAAAAAAACCTTTGAGCTACCATTCTTAATATTGGCACCGTTAAACAGCTCTCGGAGAACTGTTAGAACGGTGTGTTGAAAACGTCCAAATCCGGTAAAATACGACCAAGTCATCGAAAAACTCTTATCGTTTGAAAAGAAAACAGAAATTGACTGCAAATGTTTTGGAAAAAGGAGAAATCTTTAATTAGCGGAAATTAGTGGAATTTTTTATTAGAACTAGGGTGGTATCTGATCGCCTTCGACCCTCTAACTTTCGTTCTTGATTAATGAAAACATTCTTGGCAAATGCTTTCGCAGTAGTTCGTCTTACATCGGTCGAAGAATTTAACCTGTAGCGTCGCAATACGAATGCCACTATTCCTGCTTTGGGAATAGAAGAGAGGCGTGCTCATGTCGACTGCGGCATGTAAAATAATGTTAGAAATTTCCTAGCAAAATTGTCCTTCTGTGTCCCGACATAACTAACAAACAGTTGAAAAAAAAAACTTTAATCCAAATATTTCTTTTTAAATCACCTCGTTTCTCTTTAAAAATACGATGCGATAATCGCCCAAACATTTATCGTGGTATCGGGCGTAAACCCCGAAGGATTAGGGAGGGATAAGTCAATGCTGGTCGTTTTGTGCCATCAACATTGAAAAACAGAAAGCAACCCCTTCAAAACCCGTGTTGGCTTTCCCGCAGGCCTTTTTCAACTGGGCTGCGGAATTGAGTCGGGAAGAGAAGGCCAACTTTAAACGTTACTAAGCCGAAAGGTTATTCAACTTTGATTTTGCTCGTCCGCGCACGTAGCATTGCCGCGAAATAAATTGGTGGCTTCTGAAAAGCCCAAATCCTCCCAACACAGTGAATGGATGCGCTCGACTACTTCATATAACCATTGGCAAAACGTACTCTCCCAACGTGTGTGTGTGTGTGTGTAGGTCCGTGGTGCGTCGGCAAGGTCGTGCGACTTTATGCTTTATCATCCTCTGTTCGCGTTTGTTAAAGCAGGTGGCTTCGTGAAACGGACTGTGCGATTCTGGGCTGAGGGAAGTTCCCCCCAACCTCTTCTTCCCCCCCCCCCTCCCACCCCCCGGATCGCTCAGTTTATTTTGGATGGGGCCCAAGCGTCACACTAAGGAGGTAGCGACCCTGGACAGCGTTAAAAGGATGTGGAGTAGGCCTAAGTCGGGCGTGGGCTTCCATGTTGGTCGCCAATCCGCCAATGGCATTGGGAATCCCTCTGTGGGCATAGGGTCTGCTCTGCTCCCAGGCACCTGATAAACGTTCTGCTTTCTGATTGGATGACGCTGTGGCAATGGAGATGCCAGGATGAGAACCGTGTGGGGGGGGAGTCGGAATTGGGAAAAGAGCATTGGTACATCGCCGGGATTTTTGTTGTGTGCTGCGAGTTGCTCCTCCCCGCTTTTCCGACTTGAAATTGATGATTAGTCTTAAAGGTTGTAGGCTCATATTGTGTAATAATGTTATTATTATTATTATTATTATTGACTGATATTTATTATCAATGATTAGAAATAATTATGGAAGAAGAAATAGTGACTACTATACCTACTCGAGAATTTTAATCAACACCAAAAACACTTTTTTTTTTGCAGAAACGTACAACCTATTTGAAAAAAAAAAACAGCTAAAAAACTTGGCTGTTAACATTAGTTACCGAGACTCTTTTAAAGCTAAATGGCCGGTTGATTGTTAAAACACTATACCACGCGCCATGGCTGTTTGCTGTGACGTGCGTATCATGTGACTGGGCTAGTCCAATCAGACGGCCAAACAGCCGTTGTGGTCGTTCGTTATTGGCTAGCTCAGGGTGACGTCATGGCAAACAGCCATTGCGCATGGTTTAGTGTTTGTAATGATTTAACCCAATGGTGGTATTATTACTTATTATTATTACTTATTATTATTACTTATTATTATTACTTATCTACTGATTTTATTTGTGATCAAGTAGAAGACTTTGTTTTCACTGTTAAAATTTACTTTGTTATTCTTTTTTTTTGAGGGAGGGAGGGGGGGGGGGGGCTTCTTTTTGTCTTACTTGTCTTGTGACCAACTTATCTCTATTTTTTCAGTTGTTTACGTTCCACATTAATGTAACCAAATAATTTTAATTAGTTCCACATACACAAATACCAGTAGGTATTTCGTGTGAAACTTTTCCTTGCGCCATAATAAAAAAAAAATATCAGTGTTCTTTAGTACGTGCAAAGATATTTTTGTTTACTTCGGATTTGGTTTGAAGATTTTGAAGATGCGAAATGAATGCAGCCAACAACCAAAAAATTGCTGCAGTGTATCAGGCTGTTGGAGTTTATGCAATTCTTGCTAAATGTTATGTAATTGTTCCAGTAATATTTCGGAGAAAAATTAGTTCCAGCAAGCAATAAAAAATGTTACGTAATTAAAAAAAAATTCGTCACTTGTTCGATTAGCTACTTAAAAATTGTTAAGAGATAGGAAATAGGGTAGGGTATGATAATGCAAAAAAAAAAAAAGTACAGAAATAACCGGAAAAATTGTTAAATGAACAAAGGGAGTATAAAATGTGACGTTTGGGGGAGCGGATTTTGTAGAACCAAGTCAGAGAGGTCGGTGTTGTCTGCCCATTGAAAATTGTGATATTTTATCATTAATTTAAAGGTACATGCATCCCTGTTGGCTTTCCTGTATAACTCAAGTTTTGCGACATTAGTTCAAACATATGTAAATGTTGCCAACACTGTCATTTTCTTGTTTTTTTCTTTTGTGCGAGGTGATTTTGCGACATTAACTCTAACCTGTGTAAATGTTGCAAACGCTATTCTCAACTGGTCGCACGATATACTGGAAGGATTTACGTCCCTTTAAATAAACGTGCGTGGAGTAGTTGAAAGTTATACAGGTTGCAACGGCTTTGACTACGTTCCATTCCAAGATGGTGGATGCTATGTGAGTAGTAGCTTTGACCTCGACTGCGTTTCCCCCCTGTTCGTTTGGACCCTTCCTCCTGCCCGTGCACAATTATTCGTCGAGCGCGATCCTTCCGTTGAACACAAATTCACTGGTGGTTCAACACGATCCCAATCCCGAAATTTCTCTGATGCCCGAAACATCAGTTCAGGACTCCTTTTCTGATGGAAAGTGAGTCACCCAAGACGGAGGTGTCGTCGTTCGAGTTTGGTATCTTCTGCATTCCTCCTGAAATGATAACGAAGTGCGGCTTTGCCGGAAGTGAACCAGCCGCCGAAAGTAAGCCTTACTGAGGAACTCCAAGTCTCCAAGACTGGCTGAAATAAATCATCAAGTGTTCGTCATGTCAAGTCTAGGAAGCCAAAGAAACGTAAGCATGTAACTGTGGTTGCTGAGAGTATTGTGCATTCGTAAAAAAGAGTAAGAAGCTCATTCTAGTTCCGGCGAGGCTTGAGAAAATTGAGATTCTCGTTCATCTACGATCAATTCTGGCTCTGGCATTGCCTGAGAAAAGGTATGTAGTCGGCCATCCAGAACGTCCATTGGCATTTTTAGCTCTGGTGTGGCTCTGGTATCGTTTCAGGAGGAATGCAGAAGATACCAAACTCGAACGACGACACCTCCGTCTTGGGTGACTCACTTTCCATCAGAAAAGGAGTCCTGAACTGATGTATCGGGCATCAGAGAAATTTCGGGATTGGGATCGTGTTGAACCACCAGCGAATTTGTGTTCAACGAAAGGATCGCGCTTGACGAATTGCGTACGGGCAAGAGGATGAGTTCAAACGAACAGGGGCGGAAACGCAGTCAAGGTCAAAAGGGCGAATTCGCCTGCGTTGGGTGACATCCACACAACGTACTAGTAGGAGTGACATACAGCCACACAATGTGCTAATAAAGTGATGTTGCCATGTCATCAGGTCCCTAGACCACAACATTCGCTGTCGCTGTGGGTCAGAGGCGACAGGGACGATATCATCAGCGACAACAGAAAAAGAGTGACGAGTCTTACTTGTCTCGTTGCACGGACCATCATGTCGACGTCCGTAACGTCCCAGGTCGTCGAGATGGAAACAAGAGGGCAAAGGTACAGGCAGACACGTGACAGTGATACAGACAGGGGGACGAAGACAAGGGACGGAGCCAGAAGAAGAGACATGAGGGGTGAGTCGCGTGGGGCAAGGAAGGTCGGAATTGTCTATGGGGACGGTGTACGGATTTTCAGCGAATCCAAGAGACAGAAGTCATCTGACCATCACGGTGCAGCCTAAGCAGGTCGAATCTGGTTGTGTAAGTCGCAAGTCACTGTATCCCTGAGGATGTAGGTCGAGCATATAGTTCTCCTGTCTAGTCACCAAGCCCCTAAGTGACATTGGTGGGCCCACGTCGCCATGTAAGTAGGTCGCCCTGTCGTTGAGGTTTGACCAATGAAGGGGAGTCATGTGGGCAACGGATAGGACATTCATGGAGTATTCCTGAGACGTGTTAGAGGAGGAACCTGTCTTACCCCTTATGCCAAACACAGATCACAGTTACGAACCATGTGAACAGTTTAGTGAGATAGCACGAGGATTCCGCTGAGACTATAATTTGATGGAATTCTACTACAGTGACAAAACAAAATTTATGTGGATTTGGAGGATGTTTGGGAGGAGGAAGTTTATCCCCTGGGGTAGTTCTCCCAGCGGATCTATCATTTTGGGAGTCTTCCTTCTTCGGAGGGCAGCAGTCGCACCATTAGCAAGTAAATTGAGATGGCAGATACACGCCTGTCGTTTACTGGCGCTATGTCGTGTTCAGCAGAGTCAACGGCCATGGCTCTTTCTTCAGGCATTCGATTAGTGCCAGCTCACTGCCAGGGGACAGTGTTCAACATCGCCGGCTCACAAACTTAGACAGGTAGAACGAAATCTACCCTCCCTGTGGTGCAGGTAAAAAGTGACGAGTGTCTTGCACTCGTGATGTGAATAGCCAATAATGGCTATACTCCCGGAGTTGTTGGTACTGGTTTATGGTAACCACGAAGATTGTTAGGTAGAGAGTGTTCGTCTTGAAGTTTCACGCTCTGCACCTTGTGGCTTCAGAAAGAGATTGGAAAGAAGTGTCAAATATTTCTTTCTTTGATTTCTTGTGCTAATTTCCTGCTGCGACCTATGCATAATCGGGAATTGACTACTTTTTCCCATTTCTGAGCAGTGGCATAGCCAGGAATTTGGGCAACATGTGCCTAGGCAGTGGGCAACATGTGCATAAGGAAGACCTGGTGTCTGGTGGTGGAAGAGGAATTTTTGGCCGATGGATGTTAACTTTTTTTTCATACCGACCGATGGGGAGGTTGTGCATCAAATTCTAAACACTACAACTTTCAGTGAACAAATAGTCAAATACCAATCACAGGACTGTACTCGGCCTACCATAAAAAAAATTATAGAAATAATCTAGCATACCAAACAGTTGTTTATTTACCTAAGTCTGAAGCTACAAGCTGAGCTTCACTCACAGGGCAATTCTTCATTCATGTTGCACCAATATGCGACACAATGTTAATTTAAAAAATGTAGAAAATCACAATAGCGGCCGGAATAACTGCGCGTTTATGCAAGGACAATTTCCTCGCTTACTAGTTTTTACTTGGTCAATACTAAATCTGCTGGCTGCTTCTCGCATTTGCTGGAGAATGCAACTTTTCGAGTTTTCTAAACGTAGTAACCATGGCAACAACGCGGACGCAAATTTTTCTCCTCGTGCCTCCCGACACGACGTACGATGCGTGCAACACGACAGCGTCGATTTATGATAAGTATAAAAAACAATTTTTATTGCAGTACAAGACGGCGGACAGATTTTTGAATGCCGGTATTCGATGCTTTGTCTTCGATTCGACAACCCCGAAATGGACGCCATGTTGGATTTTGATTTCTTGCTGCGAGTAGCTATTTATTCTACCGTCGTTTGATCACTGCTAGAAGCTGTTTTTTTCAGCGAGAATAGCAAACTTTGGAAATAGCGTGAAATGGCAACAATGTTGTAGCAATGTTTAAAATGACTGTTGCACTTTGTTCTTTGTCCGTGATGTTATTTACGATACATTAGCACGGCCGGCAGGCAGTGCTTATTAGAGTTCGTTTGCGCACGAGAATTTTCAAAAACTGGACCGGAGGCGGAGGAGGAGCGGCTAACAATATCAAAATGTTACAATGCTACAACATGTAACAATGGTGCAACAATACGCGAGGCGCATCATATCGGATTATAGCTCACCCGAACAAAATGCAACGATGCTCGGGCGCGGGGAAAGTAACATTGTCGTGGTATCTTCTTTATTACTGTTTTAACTCGTTGCCGAGAACCAAAATGAAGTGGTCTTCATTTTCGCTTAAATATTTCAGTTTAAAAACATAGGGCGTCAAGTCTTTAATTTTGAGGCCTACCTCAAAATTGGGCGGCCGACATGACTGAATGACTTATTTTCTTCTTCAATGCGGGCTTCGGGAAGCCAGTTGAATTGTTTCTACGATTGTTTGCATGATACTGCATTTTCCTGCAACAATACAGAATCCACTATCCATTGAGCTGATACATGCTAAATCTAGACACACGCTAGTGTGTTGCCATCAAATAATGAACTTAGACCAAAGCTTGGGCAGAACCTGAACAGAAATACGCATTTCTAATGTTCCGTTTTTTCGCAAACAAAATTGGGTGGGCAGTGGACATACCATACACAACAAAGACCAAATCGTACCACTTTCAATAAAAAAAAGACGCGAAAAAGGCCAACAAATTAACTGAACAAAAAACGGCTTCGTCGTTTAGAAGAAAAAAAACATTAGAGCTCGTATCCCCATACTCACAGCCGTGAAGGTACACGAATAAAAACGGATTAGAGTTCACTCGAACGCAACGAACTATAATTTGAACTCCTAATTCCAGGGGACAAGGATTGTGACAGGCCAGCCTCCATGCACACGTAAACAAACATGTACATCACTAATCAATCAAACAAAACAGTTGGATATTTCAAAAAAATACTCACAGAAAATGAACACGTAAGTACTCACATGAACTAGAACTAAAACTGAAACCATCAAACACAAGCAAAAAAAATGCCGAACTGGAAGTCTGCTTGTTTCAGAAATTATAAATGCACACAAAATACAAAGCCACTCACACGAAACACGCTTAAAATAGAAAACAACAAACACAGTCAAATATAAAGTATAATACACGTATGATACACAAATTGAGCATACACACGCACACAAACATTAAACATTTCAAACAAAAACTGCGTTCACTTACTGACATAATTACATGAAAACGGTCATTATTCCCTGGAATTGGAGTTCAAATTATAGTTCGTTGAGTTCGAGTGAACTCTAATCCGTTTTTATTCGTGTATACCTTCACGCCTGTGAGTATGGGAATACGAGCTCTAATGTTTTTCCGTTTTTTGTTCAGTTAATTTAATTTGTAGTCTATTACCGCATTTATTTAATAGAAACTGGAAATTAGGGCACGTTTACGCAACCACTCGCTTTTGCATTCTCGCAGCTAGAAGCTAGAAATCACCTCAAATTCCAACATGGCGGCGGTTTTATGTCTGCCGCCTCGTAATGAAAACAGCAAATAACGTGAGTTCAGAAGCGTTTGGGAAAATTGTTTCGTCATGAGGAATTCTTTATATTATTGGCACGGATTATAAGACTGCAAGTATTTACTGTAACGATGTCGGATTTAGCTAATCCTCTTAGCGTTGTTACCATGGCAATGTCACCTTTGGCATCGCGATTGAGTTCTAGCTGCGAGAATGCAAAGGTGAGTCGTTGTGTATAAAAGCGCCCTTAATCGTAAATAAATAACGGTTGCCTAGCAAAGAGCTTTCGGCGAACGAGAAGGTCTCGTTGCGTAAACGAGCCCTAAGCATTTTGTTCCGTTCATCACCCATGAGTTTTTGTGTGTCCAAGAGAAAATCCGTCATTACTCGCCTAATTAGCCTATTTTAAAATTCACAAAATTTTAGATCGAATTTTTAAAGTTTTAAATAAACCTACGAGTGATTCTAATGACGTCATGAAATCGATGTGTGTCCCTTCTCACTAATTTCTAGCATCCTGCATGAAATAGCTTTTACGACATTGTCGCAGGTTAGAGAGAATGTAGCAATCCCGTTTCTTACAGGGTAAAAGTAGAAAAATGAATGCCTTACATGCATTTACACACGCTTGAACTAATGTTGCAAGCTTGAGCCATACAGGAAAGCCAACTGGGAGGAATGTACCTTTAAGGTGTCTTGTCTCGTAATGACTGCGATGAAAGCTAAAACGGCAACTATTTCCACAGAAAGTTAATTGGATAGCGGATCTCTCCTTGTCCAATGGTATGCGGGGCCCCAGCGGTCGTTGGGGCTACTAATACCTATCATAATGCTTTGCCTCCGTGCTGCTTCGAAGGCAAAAGCATTAGCAGAGTCATTAGTAGCCGCAGTTGCCGCCAGGGCTTCATGTAGAATTGAAAGATGTATGATGCAATATCCAATAATAGTTCTTTGAACGGCCGCACACTCTTTTGCGAGAAATCGCCATTGCTTACCCCTCGCCCCAATGTTATCGCACACAACAGCAACTACAACAGACAAATAACAAAAAATGACAGTGGTCACCTGCCAAAATTGGGAATAAAATAAAACGGGCAAGAATACAACCAATGATGAACTCTCGGTAAAGAGTGTGCGGCCGTTCAAAGAACTAGAATAGACTATTAAGTTTATTGGTGTCGTAGGGGCGAGAGGTAATCATCTAACGGGAAAATCTCATAATTGGAAGAACGTATACTGTATAACAGTATAATGGAAAACCGTCTAACACGAAATTCGTATAATGGAAAATCATCTAATGTCCCTGCCTCGCTCGTGCTGCTGTGCTCGCTGCGGTTTTCCATGTAACATCAGAAACCGCAGGTATATTATTGTCCAGTTAGACTTTTATCCATTATACGATATTACGTTTAAAGACGGGAAAGCCAAAGGCTCACAAGAAATAACTAAATACAGATGCAAACCTATTTACGTTGCCTTTTGGACTTGTGTGTCAGACTGCCTGAGCGGGGAATCGAACCCAGGACCTTTGAAACCAAAGGCCAAGGTCCTACCGCTGAGCCAGACTGACACGGCGTTTTAAAAGGAAACGTCCATAGGCAGCATTTAACACGTGCATATATACATATTAACAAACACTTTTGTAATCGCCACTGGAGGGACGCTTATTTGCCGCGCCATCCTCCAAGTGAAACGAACGGAACACTTAAACGTGAAATAATGATTAAAGACGGGAAAGCCAAAGGCTCACAAGAAATAACTAAATGCAGATGCAAACCTACTAACGTTGCCTTTTGGACTTATATGTCAGACTGCCTGAGCGGGGAATCGGACCTTGGCCTTTGGTTCCAAAGGTCGTGGGTTCGATTCTCCGCTCAGGCAGTCTGACATACGAGTCCAAAAGGCAACGTAAATAGGTTTGCATCTATATTTAGATATTACGTTTAGGTGATTTTCCAGATTTTTTATGTAGGCAGAAATCAGATAATTAATTTCATCCCATATTAGACGATTTTCCAGTTAGACTTTCGTCCGACGCTCCATAGCATTAGCTCATTGGCCGCCATTTTGTTCTGCTTCCGGTTCTTCTTGTTTCCCTTATTCTGGTTTCCCCAACTTCTTTGAGTCTGTTTCATTTATTTTCCGCGACGTGGCATTGATTTGCTTGCGTTGCATGTGCTTGACAGGTCTCTGGCCCATAACCCGACTTTGCTGCTTCCCCCCCCCCCCCCCCCCCCCCCGCCCCCCCCCCCCAGTTCTTTGTAGCGCTCCCCCTCCAGAAAAAAAATATTTTCTCGTAATCAATTAATGGTGAACTTTTCGCTCATTTTGGGCGCTCCCTGTTTTTCTAAATGGGGGTGAAGAAAATAATTATGTATTTATTGAATGACCCTTACTCCTCTACCCGGCTCCCTCCCCCCCCACTCCAATCAAAGCGTGTTACCAGGGAAAACAAAACGCAAACGAATTTATTGCCCTTTGATAGGTAGCGCTAAAGCACGTTGGTGACCGTTTCCTGTTTTCGTGGGCGGCCAGGGTCCGTTGGCTATTTTTAGACTGGCACCCGCACGCACAGTGTAGCGCACACGCGCTCTCCCGCGATCAACACAAGCCGCGTGTTCTTAAAAAAGAAAAAGGAGGGAGGGGGAAAAAAACTGCTTGTGTCATACCTCATGATGTTTGGAAGTAATGCGTCACATTAGTGTCGTTTAGTTTGTCTTGTCGGGTGGTGTGGTGTTGTTGTTGTGGTGGTGTAAGCCCCTCGCTGTTATTACGTAATTTCGTGCTAAATTGATTGTGGAATCTTTGCAAATCTGTGTACATATAATTAAAACCGCTAATGTATGTGTGTAGGGTTTCCCAGAAGATGCCTGACGTCCTTGAAAGGGCTTGAATTTGTTACGAATCAACTCAAAGGAATTCTTGACTACGTCCTTAACCGTAGAACGATCTAAAGTAGTATTTCGCAAAATTGTATCGGAACATTTTTTTTAACACCCAGTTTTTTTTTTGGACATTGTTTTCTAGCGTATTTTGAACATTTTCAGAAACTTTCGACCTGATCTACGTTTTGATTATTTCTACATAATTTTCAGCATAATTTTCCGATATAAAGTTTTCTTTGTTCTGATTACTATGATTTGTGAAGTTTTCTCCGTATACGGTTTTTGACACAAAATTAACGTAAGCAACAGCTTTCTATTTTTATAAAACCTGGTTTTATTAAAAAAAATATTTTGTCACTTGACAGTTAGTCTCTTTAAAGTGTGTTCATCAAATAAAAATTATTAAACTAAAGTTTGACTATTTTGTGCTGCTAATTCGGTGG
The DNA here is from genome assembly GCA_023313725.1 of Lithobius niger. Lineage (NCBI taxonomy): Eukaryota > Metazoa > Arthropoda > Chilopoda > Lithobiomorpha > Lithobiidae > Lithobius > Lithobius niger. The sequence continues at coordinate 111,187 of JAHWFP010007466.1, forward strand.
GGGTCTCCCGAGGCCCTCTGATGGCCGCCAAGTTAAAAAAAAAATATAGGTCGGCCGTTCAAGGATAAAAGTCCTTGAATTTAAAATTTGTTTGGTTATAATTTAAAATAATGCCTGGCTTTGAGAAAGACGAACTTGCAATTAGTTTTTATATAACTTGGATGTTTGTGGTAAAATGCTACTGGGCGTAGCTTTGAATTTGTTGCTTCATGATTTTCATCAGAAGTTTACTAAACGTTGTTAAAATGAATCCAGATTTAATAGATGCTGCGGGAAAAAATCTAATCGGGGAAAAAAGCCGCAGTAACAAAACGGGGAAAGAAAAACCTTTTGCTGGTGAAACTCCTTAACCTGCCTGATGAAATTCGAGCCAAGACAACTGACCTGACCTAATCTGTAATATCAACAAAAAGGAAAATAAAGAAGAAATCGCAAGGTAAAGGGTAAACGAAGCAAGCAGCCTGCATTAAAGACTGGCCTTGTGAGGATACACGATAATACACTAGTCTGAGAAAGAAAGAAAAGACAACTGCCCCGACTGGGACTCGAACCCAGGACTCCCCGTTTACTAACTTCCCACTTGTTTGTATGTATGTTTGTGACCTCTAGGTCACCACTGAGAAAGACTGAACAGCTACTTGGCTCGGCTGGTGCCAGTAGCCAGTACCCGCCCCGGTAGCGCAGTGGTTAGAGCACCCGGCTAGTAAACAGAAAGTCCTGGGTTTGAGTCCCAGTCGGGGCAGTTGTCTTTTCTTTCTTTCTCAGTCTAGTGTATTGTGTATCCTCACAAGGCCAGTCTTTAATGCAGACTGCTTGCTTCGTATAAAAGGTAAAAAAATCGTGAAGATTTTAGTGTGTCATGAGATGTTGCTGACACTTCCCCACTAAACCTGACACTATTTTAAACTGTTCAACCGTCTTTAAGCAAGTTTATTGATAAAATCTTAACGAAGAACCAGCCTACCCTATGTGCCCAATTTATTAATTACCTGTAGTTTATAACGATTTTTCTACATTTACAGAAAATTACATTTACAATTAGAAGTAGCCTACTACACTATCTAGTTAACTTTCTAATTTTAAGATAGATTGGTGTTGTTTCGATGTTGGGCACATTCCTAAATTCACTTTCCAGCTCAGCACTGTTGGTGCAACGCATAAATGTTGCTCGTAAAGGCGCGAATAAATTTCCGATTCGTCAGTGTGACGTCACTGGTAAAAGCATCGACCTCATCTGCTCTTCCAGGCCGTTTTTTTTTTTTTACCCCCGCTGCATTTACCGCCAAAAATTGATGACGTGGCGATTAAGCAAGATGGCGTCGCCTGCTATGCGTGGGAAGGGTAAGCAGCGCGCCTGGCGGTAGCCAGATGCAACTGAAAGTTGGGGCAAAATAAAAAAAAAATGTTATTTGAGTTTTGAGCGTGGGAAAGCCAAAATAAGCGATTTTAGCATATACTACAGATGGTAAAAACTAATTTTAACAGTTGTTACAGGTTTTGAACTTCAATTTAATAACGCTTTTGCACGTCAATTTCACACTTTTGTAGCCTTTGAAATTAAATCATTGAAACAAACTCTTCATAGAATTTCATCTTTTAATGACTAAACCCTATAGAGCAGCGTCATGTGACGTCATATTGGCTACACGAGAGATAGCTGCAAGGGGTACTAGATTAAAATGGAGGGTTAAACAACGGCACTTCTAGGCTTAAAAAAACGTTGTTTTCTCCAATCCCTTATGCTGCTGGGTTGTAATTGGAAAATAAATCGACTCTGTTAGTTTCGTTCCAACAAATTATTGTTTCAAGCAAGTTGTAACCGAGCCTCTGTTTAGTCAGTTATTACTTGGGGGTCCGAGCAGCGATTAAGAACGAGGTACCTTTTGTGGAATGTGAAGGCGACTCGCCTGTTGTGCGAAGCAGCGTTGCAGGAAAGACTAACACGGCTAAGTCAGGGGGTGCTTCTAAGACGGAAGCGATAGTCTGGAGGCTTGTGCCAACGTTTATATTTTATTGTTAGCTAATTTTGCTCTGTACTTTTCCTCTTACACTTTACTTTGTTGTAGCGAATTTTGTTGTATATTTTAGGGAATTTTTCGATATTGACTGCATTTTATAATTTTATTTTGCCGTGGTTGTTGGTAAACGTTTGCTCCCTTTTTATTAGGCAAACAGTTTAATGGGAATAATTTAATTGAACGAGTCGTGGAGGCCTATTTTTTTTATTTTTTTTTATTCAGTTATATGAATCACAAGTTCTGGTAAGTGGCGAATTAGGAGTTCAATATTTTGCACGGGTTTATCTTTCGATGGCGGCCATTTTCCGCTTGCATCTTACAATGAATGTTCTTTTTAAAAAAAAAAAAATACTAAATGCATAGACTTACACACTAACAGATTTGCTCACTGTTGTTGTTAGCCGTAGCACCAGAGGGGGGGAGGGACAATTTTGCTAGGTAAATCATATCGGAAATTCTTAGGTTCTTTTACATGCCGCAATCGACATGAGCACAGGCATCACAGGGGACTTCTCTTTCATGGGTGGCTGAGGCCAGACTCGAGCTCGGGACCTCTGGTACATAACTGTCATGGTAACCATCACGCCACCTTACCCCCTCAGACTCTAATGCACAAGTATATAAATAGACACACACAAAATCCATACACTAAATCCACACACTAAATCCAGATTTGCACACTAACTTCACAGACTTTTGTATAAATACATAATGATTTTGAAAGTAAATAAATTGACCTACATGCTAAATACATAGTAAATGAAGCCAGCAGTCTGCAATTAAAGACTGGCCTTGTGAGGATACACAATACACTAGTCTGAAAAATAAAGAAAAGACAATTGCCCCGACTGGGAGTCGAACCCAGGATTCCCGTTTACTTGTCTTTTCTTTCTTTCTTTCTTTCTCAGACTAGTGTATTGTGTTTCCTCACAAGGCCAGTCTTTAATGCAGACTGCTTGCGTCGTTTACCCTTTACCTTGTGATTTCTTCTTTAATAAATACATAGATTTTCACACCAAGTCCATAAAGACTTGCACACTAAATTCTTATACATATACACTAAATGCATAAAAACTTGGGTACTAATACATAAAGACGTGCACACGACGAACAAGGGTTGATAACTCCGATGCACTGTGCTCCTTCGTGCTTCTGTGTACTTACTGTGCTGTTGTTTACGTACTGTGCATTGTATTGGACCGTATTACACAATTTTTTTCCCGATTTTTTAATTGTAGTCAGTCCATAAAACATAAAATGTTGAATGACGATCAGCATAGACATCATCACCTTCATATCTACATAAACCAAGGGACTTATGAAAGAGCTATGATTACAATAAAGTCAGGTTTAAAAAAAAAAAAAAACTAATCGTAAGGTGGGTGCATTTTTCTTGTACAAAACTGAGTGCTTACTCCTGTCTTACGCTGCGACAGAGCCCGGATCGTGTGGCACTCCTTATTCCTAACGGAAGTACTCTTTATAAGCTCCTGTTGAAGGATAATTTCAAATATCATAATGTTAATACAGTTTAAATACGGAATTTAAAATTCACAATTTGTGCACTCATTTATCATTAATGACAGTGTGAAGCCAAATTTCAATCCCACTAATTTGTAAAAACACAAACATTCAACCCCAGAACGGATAAAAAAAAAATGCCTTATTTCAATAGCCCTTGAGTTAAGACGCTTGTAGGGGAAAATAACACCACGAAGTCTAAGAAATTTCTTTAGCTTTGTTTAAAGTGCATAAAATCCTGTTTTTTATTGTTCTTGTAGCATTTTAAATTGGTCAAAATTTTATTGCAAATTATTCCGGGAGTTCTAGAAGATGCTATACATTAAAAAAAAAATTATTATTGCCAAAAGCTCTTTGGAACGAAACATTACTAATTTCATAGTAACAAATTGAATCTGTTTCTGCTGTTGCACGAATTTTCAGTGCTCAGATGACTAGCTGCAAAAATACAACTTCCTGCGGCGTATGTTTTTCGTTATTCACAACATAATAACGTTTGCCGTGACGTCATCATGAGTTCGCCAATTACGAACGAGAATAGCGTATCTTTGGCCGTCTGAGTGGACTAGTCCAGTCACGTGATATGCGTGTCACGGCAAACAGCCGGAGTTAGTGGTTTAGATTACGATATCGTATTATCATAAAAAAAAAAATTGTGGGGGAAAAACTAAGCTACTCTGTAACCACTAAACTGCACCGGCACTGTGCCACTGGTTACATTTTTGGTGCATTGTGCAAAAGATACCGTCAGTTGACAAAGATTTATCAATTAATAAATAAATAAAAATTGCTTTACAAATTGTCATGTCCTGTTTCACATAGAATAAAACGGATTAAGACTCTTTTCGGCTGCAAAATCCCGTTTCGCAGAATAATTCTTTGGCAAATGACGTGTCGCGCTTGCTGCGGCTGATCACGTGACATCAGAAACCACAGCTAATCAGCAATTCCATCCAATTAGGAATGCATCTTTAACTTCTCCAAGGTTACATTTTTAAAGATTATTTTGATTCGGCGAAACGGGATTCTTCTAAACGGGAATTCCCATTATGCAAAAAGTTCCTAATCCGTGTTATTTCCTACGAAATGAGATTCTGCAAACGGGAAATCGCCTTATAAATATGGGGCTAATCGTCAATCATAATAGTAAAACAAAATTAATTCTCTTTCTGCTGAGAAAAGAGTTCCGATTCTTTAGTATATCTGAATATGTTTCTAATATTATTTATAAATCAATTTAATTTTGTGGTAACGATATTGTCGTTCAACTATATTGACATCCACAGTTACATCACCAGCGT
>JAHWFP010007468.1:0-14723 GCA_023313725.1 Lithobius niger
TTCAAACGTACAAAGAAATTAGCGGGAATCCGTAACAAGTTTTGTTTTGGGGAGATTACAATTTACAATACAAAAAAAAAAGGAAATTATAGAATTATTACGCCGTTAAAAATTAATTAATTCCAGGAGCGCACGCATGGGTTTTTTCTCCGCGCATGAAACGTTTTTTATGACATTGTCTAAAAATAAAAAAATTAAATAAAAAAAAAATCTTGTAGACATTCCAATATACAAAATTGATCGTCTCGACGAGAGCTGTCCGGTGGTGCAAATTAAAAGCCAGTAACTCAAACAGTTTTTATAAGCTACATCCTTAAAACTGGACAACAATTTGTACACATTGACCCGCCCAGTCAATCAAGCAGCATCTTGCTTGTTATTACACTAACAAACTAAAAAGAATCTTGAAAACAAACGATGTTCACCAAATACTCTAACTCTGCCCCGATACGCGACTCTACTGTTTTAAACTCGACCCGGTTCGACTCGAATTAAAACCATTCATCTTGCAAACCCACTAAACCACACGTAATGGCTGCTTGCCGTGGCGTCACCATGAGTTAGCCAATGATGAACGAGAACAACGGCTGTTTGGCCGTCTGAGTGGACTAGACCAGTCACGTGACATGCAGGTCACATCAAACAGCCACGGCGCATGGTATAGTCCTGTGTCAAGAGTGCATGTAATACAAACTGAAGGAATTTGTTTTGTCTCCCCCCCCCCCTCCCCCTCGTGTATTAAAGCAACTGTAAAAGAAACAAATACAGAAGTGCAACAATGAAATAGCTGTACATACATTTCGACTGTATAGTCCTTCCGTCAAGGAGGTGTCGGAAACGTAGGTTGGTCCGGTCTCCTGAAAATAAAGTAATTATATAACCATGCTTCTGATGCCTTGCACAGCTTAAAAGGACATTCCTCCCAGCACCATTTCTGTCGACCCACCATATCCAGTATGACCCTGAAGGTCTATTTCCTTACCGTTAGTCAATCCTTTGGTAAAAATCCGTTTTAAAATGTGGCGTCTAATAGGAGATTTTCTGTTGAATAATATTTAACTATATTTACTGCGTCCCGCAGTGTATGATCCTTTGCGCGCTTACAATAACCATGACGTTTCATCGTGTGTACACATGGACTAATTTTCTAATAATTACCATGAGATCAAAAATCTAAAAGACTAAAGCGGTAAAAATTAAAATTAATTATTCCAATAGATCGCCGAAGCAAAATGATAAGACACTAGCCTAGAAAATTTTAAACTGTGATGTTAAAATACGAGAATCATTCCCGTTTGTTACGACACGATTAATGCGTTCATGCTGGTTCGTCTGTTATGCGCAATGCCAATTGAGACAGTAGCTGCGTTCTTCGCTGTGAGGAACGTAGCTACTATCGCAGTTGCCCTTTGCGATGCTGTATGCGCGGATGGCGATCAGCGCGTGGCAGTTATAAGGCAGGCCGGCTGTCCCTTTAACTGTGTACGACCGAGGGCTTGATAATTTTCATGCAGGCTACATACGCATATACAAAGTAGTAACGCAATTTAAAGACAACAGCGGTCTCGGTATTTGTTTACGAGCAGTCTAGGATCGCCTCAACTAAAACAGGGCAGAAAAGTCTAAGATTCGGGAAAAAAAATAGACAAACTACCAAAAAGGTTGGTATAACGAGCAGTGGCAGATCCACGATTTTTTCGGTCGTGGGTGGGCGGGGGAGAGAAGGAGGGGCAGAAAGGAAAATTCAAATTCAAAATGGGTTCCTAGAAATACGCTAAAAGATCTTACGAGGGGGGGGGGGTGGGGAGCTTTGTAAACCAACTCATTTTTAGCAATAACTAAAATATGCCGTATCTGTCTACGTCTGCCAAAATTATTTTAGCCCCCCCCCCCCCCACCCCGGCGCACATAGCGACCAAGCCAACACGGCCAGGTCGCTGCGGCCAACGAGAATGTTTACAGACACTGTATGACCAGTTGTGGTCAAAGCTCCCTTAAGAAATCAATTAATCAATCTGGCTCGTTTCACCCCGTTCATTGTGCTTATAGTCTGTGCCCATGCAACACGCGAGCGAAGCACAATGCGATGAACAATGCGGCACCCTATCCGTTACCTAGCGATAAAGCCGCTAGCGGACAACGACGCTAGTTAGAGGTGGCTGCCGCATTTTCAAGCCAGAGCTTCTCACGCGCAGAGCCGACCGTCATAGAGCTACAACGTCGGCCCGCCATGGGACACCAATCTCAGCAATCGCATGTGTTAAATCAACAGTAATTAATTGTAGAGTATAGGTGCGTTAATAATTCCCTCCTTAATGAGAAACGTATGTACGTTACTTTTAATAATCATGCGGTATGGGGCCCTAAGTAAAGCCACCCAGACACTGGCCGAGCAACAACGGCTGCATGTTCAATCCCTTAGGCTGGGAAACATATACTACCGTTGTAAATAATATTGGAAAAGATGACACTAGCTGTCAATTGCAGCAGTTGGGAACAAATAGGAAAAAAACCGCTCTCACAGCATCGGCTTTACTAAAGACACCATTGTTTGTATCTTCTTTGCTTTGTTGGCGCTGCTCTGTACAAACGCAGTCACTGATCTTGGTTTCAGGGGCAACATTTCGACACCATTCCATTGTTTCCCGGTTCAGTGCCGTCGGGAACCCAACAGATCAAAAGTAACTGCACGGCCCATCAGATCTCATGGGGAAAATGTATTTCTATCTCGAATGGTTTTTTTTTTAACAGAATTTTTTTCTGCCTCCTGGTGTTTTTCTCCCGATATACAAGAATTTATTTCTCTGTCTTGTGGGAAACTCGATTAACTTAAAAATCCAAGCTTTTAACCCGATCGTATAAAGTAAAAAACGTAATGTTTTTACTTGAAAGCAGTATGATGCATGCAAGCACGCCAGTATTAAGCGATTGGGACGGCATCAAGAGCGAACCTGGCCAAAAAAAACCTGTCAATCCGACGGGAAAAAAAAACAGATCTTATGTCTGATGGTATATCTACCCCATACGATGTACGAAAATTTTGATCTGAAGCGAGCATGCCATGTCACCTGTGACGCATCCTGATGCAGCTTTGCCTATAGCATAAACAATTCCGGTGGCGAACGTTTTTTGTCGCCACTACCTGAAAACTCTCAGAGGGGTAAGGCCAAGAATAGTCACCCAGAACGCTCGTACGCAATACACTACACGTACATACACGACGAATACGCAGCAAGCCTTGGCTGTAAGCCTTAAAGAACGTAAAACACTTTCTTACCAGTTTGGTAACAGGCACGCTGACGAGCAGATATGGTAATGCATGGACGGAAGTTAACAGACAAACCATGCATAGCAGTGATGAGACGTTCGACATGATGTTTGTAAATACAGAATAAATGCGTCTTTATGTGTTTTTGATCTCAAACCCCCCCACCCGCTAATCTTATCATTACACGTGAACATAATGATAAAGACATCGCTCTTTTTTGTTGCGCAATTATATTTTTAAGATAGATCGCAAAAAAAAAAATAAAGACGTTTGATTCGTTAAGATTTAATGCGTTTCACTTGATAGCCTCCGAATGAATGAAACATGGAAATGGAAAAACACTTGAAGGGACGGGCCACTCAGTTTTTTTTTTAGCACGTAATCCGACTAAATATGTATACAATTGCCAAATTTTTACTAAATAAGATTTGCAAAAATACAAAAATAAATTAATAAATGAATTAAAAAAAGCGCGAAAAACGACAAAACTATCTGACGTGAAAAGTTAGGGCGGGTTTATGCAACGACTCACCTTTGCATTCTCGCAGCTAGAACTTAACCGCGATGGCAAAGGTGGCGTTGCCATGGTAACAACGCTATCTGGATTAGCTAAATCCGGCGTCGTTTTAGTAAATTCTTTAAGTCTTATAATCCATGACAATAAGATAAAGAATTCCTCCTACCGAAATTTTCACAGTCGCTTCTGAACTCGCATTATCCAGTGTTTTCACTGCGAGTCGACATAGCTAAAGCCGCCGCCATGTTGGAATTTCGGACGATTTCTAGCTTATAGTTGCGAGAATGCAAATGCGAGTCGGTGCGTAAACGCGCCCTTACTGTGGAAAGTGTCATAAATAAACACAGATACAGAAGCATTCCCGTTGCCTTTTGGACTTACATGGCAGACTGTGTACGCGGAGAACTGAACCCTCAACTTCCAAAGCCAAAGGCGCAACTATACTAAATAACGATGGCAACAAACAAGCCACGTGATTCCTTAATTATTGAGTAAAAATTTGGTTTCTCCCCCCCCCTCCTCATGCACCTGGAAACAAGCTATAAAGAGTAACGATCTCAGTGTCACTAGATGGCGCCAGGGGATTTTTCTTTAAATTTTTTCGTGGCGCCATCTAGTGACATTAGTATCGTTAATCTTTATAGCTTCCTCCCAGGTGCACGAAGAAGGAACGTGACTTGTTTGTAGTGTTTAAAGATATTTCCGTCCTGCAAACCATCTCATACGTAATGAGCACCCGACACATATTCAGGTCTTTTATTTTCACGTCAGTTAACTCACTGTTGCTTATTCGAGACCCCACTTTCTTTTGAGGCCCGGTTTATACTCGATGAAATGCAGTACGTGTAGAATTCGTGTCTACAAAAATAACGGACTGTATTTCATTACAGGATCATACGTCTTGGATTCACGAAAGCCCTGGTGCGGATCCAGAGAGGGGGGGGGGGGGGGCGCGAACGCCCCTCCTAAACGCTTTAATAAACCCTCACGAGCGGATGATGCTATTTTTAAAAGTCGTTATTTCACTGACTGCGAAATCTTACAATTTGATACAGCATTATTGTTACGTTAATAAACCAATACAAAATTAATATAATTCTTATTTAACAAAAATTCTGCTAATTTTTACCGACTAATTTCAAAATGTTTCCGAATTGTACAATACAATTGGGGAAGAGCAGAATATAACAGCAGAAAAGGTCGAAGAGAAATATCCACGCAAGGATTTTCCTGAGCAGTACCCAAATTATAAACAAAGTTGACCTATTTAGACACACGCTAGTGTGTCGCCGCCAAGTAATAGTAGATCATCCGATTGTAGACATCCGATTGTTAAAAAATGATTGTTGATGAAAAAAAGGCGGCCTACACTAGCAGACTGTGTCTTTTAACTGAAACCAACTTATACCTGATTTCAGCATACTGGTGTAAATCCCCATGCGGTAGAAATCTTTGCAAATCGTTTGAATCAGGTGTCTTGGGTCCAGTAACGAAGAAAACGTCAACACGAAAATGTGGCAACGTGTCCTTCACGGAGAGAAAGTGTCCTCAATAGCGTTGATTTGTGTTACTGGTAAATAGTAACTAGTAACTAGTCCGCAGGCTCCCATGTTAATTCTCATAGGGTATAACGACACGTCTACAGCTGATTAGGGAAAGTTGCCAGATCTAAATTTTGGCAGACAGGTAAATCGTCATATGGGGAAGTACCTTTTTCTAAAATGGGGGTTGCAGCTATAGAAGCACGTGGCCCTGAAGTGGCTCGTAAGTGCAAAATTATTGTTGTAACCATTGTTTGTATTGTCATCCAACAGTAGATTATAACATGCTTAAGTGGTTACACGCTTATCGTTTCAGTACCTAATTGTCAGAATTCATTGTTGCTGCAAATAGGTGGTTGCAAAGATGTGGTTGCAAATAGGTGGTGGTGGTTTTTATGGGGCGCATGACAGTAGTCCGCGGCCTCAATTAAAATTCAGAATGGAATGGAATGGTTCACTAAGAGACGGAGTATCGTTTATTGCAAAGGTTTGGTCGGTTTTTTGTTACGGCACACGAATCCAAACTGAAGTATCTGCCCCACGACGATAAAAGAGACAATTTTGCTGGAAAGAAGATTAGGAAACAAAATGGACAGGTGGGTTGCAAAGGTTTGGTCGTTTTTTTCCCCATCAAATTCAAATCGTTTTTTGTTTACGGTACACGAATTCAAAATGAACTATCTGCCCTACGACCCGAATAAATTTCTCATTACTGGTTCAATAAGAAACAGGGTATCTTTTATACCATAGGAACTTATTAGGTCCTTGTAATTACCATACTCTTATGCTTGTTATTAATTTATTCGGAAAGACAACAGCAAATGTGAAAGTTATGAATGCGAAAATTCATAGATATAAAATACCTCCAAACAAAAAAGGTAGAGGTGACAATTACACCGTGGGATTTTTTTGTACATTCACAGGCCTATGAAAGTTGTGATATCCACCCAAAACCAAAACTGGTATAAGAGAAGCCGCCAGGTTTACAAAAAGGGTCGGCCTTTCAAAGCAGTGATATCATTCAACCAGAGAAAGGCCGCCAAGGTTAATCCTGTTAGCCAATTTAATCGCACCGAATAATACTTTGGACGTTAAATGAAAACTTGAAGATTGCTACCGCTAATAGCAATATTCTAGTTTTCATTTAACCTTCGAATTATTAGTAGGTGCGATTAACTTGGCTAATAGGATTAACCTTGGCGGCCTTTCCCTGGTTGAATGATATCACTACTTTGAAAGGCCGACCCTTTTTGTAAACTTGGCGGCTTCCTTTATACCAGTTTTGGTTTGGGTGGATATTCTTTACGCCTAGAATTCTTTTGTGGAGAAACATTAGTGGTTTACACCAAAGACTGACTTCGTTTTGAGTCAAATAAAAAAGAGCTTGGAAGAGTTTAGTCTTCAAATGCTCCAAAATCCTTAAAACTCCATCATTCCCCCCCCCCCTCCCCGTTTCCGCCAATCTGGAGCTGGAACAGCTATAGACAAATAGTGAGCTCAATCCCTAGTTGAACTGGAATCGCCCCTCTTTAAAATTTCATCCTGGATCCGCTACTGCGAAAGCCCAAATGGAAAATTATTTAGTTTCAGTTTGTCTCTACCCGTTTTGCATTATGGAAGATGATGGCCCCGAAAATGTGCTTGTGCTTGATGTCGATTATGGCATCTCGAGCATTTCCTAGAAAAATTGTCCCGAGATAACCTTCGCACTTGAAGGCGGGTTGCTGCCAAATTAACGTTGCAGCACACCTAGCTCTGTCGAGTTCTCTCTCGTAGCAAGCAAAGGAATGCACAAAGCAAAACTTTTAAACGCAACAAACAAGCCACGTGATTCCTTAATTATTGAGTAAAAATGCCCCCCCCCCCCCTCATGCACCTGGAAACAAGCTATAAAGATTTACGATCTCAGTGTCACTAGTGGCGACAGGAGATTTTTCTTTTAATTTTTCCGTGGCGCCATCTAGTGACATTAGTATCGTTAATCTGTATAGCTTGCTTCCAGGTGCACGAGGAAGGAACGTGACTTGTTTGTAGTGTTTAAAGATATTTCTTTGTGCATTCCTCTGCTTGTTGCGATTGAGTGCTAGAGAGAACTACAACTTTCATTTGGTGACATCCCGCGTTTAACAAGAATGTGAATTTCAGGTCTGTAGAAGAACGTTGTTAGTCAACATTTTGGATTGGACCTTCCTAAATGAATACTGTCGAGCTACCGTGGGCCAATGTAGGACAGAAGCTCACTGGACGAAAGCTCACCACCAGTCAATATCTTGAGTGGTAATTTTTCTGATATTTTAATTTCATATCACTCCTTTGAGAGGCCGTACCATTCCCAACTTGGTCGCCTTTTTATCAGTTTTTGGTTTTGTTTTAATTTGTTTGCATTTTATTTTTATTTAGTTCCTATCACTCCTTTGTGGAGGCTGAGCCATTCTCAACTTGGTCTCTACCAGTTTTTGGCTTTATTTTGACATCTTGTTTGTTTTTCGTGAATTGGACGTAGACACAATTTCTTTGGCAACGGTAATTGTTTAGATTTGTGACGACACACTAGCTTATGTCTAGATCCACCCAAAGCCAAAACTGGTGTAAAAAGCCGCCAAGTTTCCAAAAGGGATCGGCCTTTGAAGGTAGTGATATCATTAAACCAGGGAAAGGCCGCCAAGGTTAATCCTATTAGCCAAGTTGATCGCACCTACTAATAGTTCGAAAGTTAAATGAAAACAGAAGATTACTACTCGCGGTAGCAATCTCCGAGTTTTCATTTAACGTACAAAGTATTATTCGGTGCGATCAACTTGGCTAATAGGATTAACCTTGGCGGCCTTTTCCTGGTTGAACGATATCACTACCTTCAAATGCCGATCCTTTTTCAAAACATCAAAGAAAATTGCTCCAATTTCATTTCTTTTACCTTGTTTTAGAGACCTGAGGCTTATTTTTTCTCGCAATTACGGGACCAAAATCATTCCATTCCACCAACAAGGGGGTTACTAGACTATAGTTTGTTCCACATTATGCTTTCAGAAAACTGACTGAATGGCAACTCATTTCCTTGCACTAAAGAGTGCAAAAAATATGTGGATATCACACTTGTAGACTCAACAAAGTTACTGTTAGAGTTTACGAATGGGATGTTGACGGATTTTTTGCACTCGTACAGTGGAAGAAAACGTGTCGTCATACAGTCAGTTTTCTGAAAACATAATGTGGAACAAAGAATAACAATGAGTGCTCACTGATTATTGAAGAACCAAAATAAATCCTACTATAAGTGGATCTGACAACCAGTGACGTGCACGGGACGTGGAGGGGGGGGGGGGGGCATTACCCCTGCCCTTTTTGGAGGAAATGCCCTTTTTGTAGATAAACATGCCACATTTTGCTTTTCTGCACTGAAAAATGCTGGTCGGCAGCGAGGGGAAAGGGCTTAGACCCCTTAAAAGGGCAAAAAGAGAGCTTGGTAAAAGAAAAAAGTTAGTGACAAGCAAAAAATAATAAAGAAAAGTCCCTAGAAAAATAAGCCGCAGCGTGCTCCTTTCACTGAAAGTTGCCCCTGTCCTCTCGGATGTCTTGTGCCCTCACGGTACTGATGACAACCAATCAGTGAATGTACGAGAACGCGGAAATGTGAAAGTTAGGGCAATCCATGCGATTCTATTCCTGGAACAGCTCTAGCAAAACAAGAGTACGGTGTACAACGAACGTCAAACTCCGTCTACCAGAAACGGGATTGATGAATTATACACTATTAACTGAAGAAAAAACCAGCCTCGTCGTTTAGAAAAAAAAGCATTAGAGCTCGTATCCCCATACTCACAGCTGTAAAGGTACACGAATAAAAACGGATTAGAGTTAACTCGAACGCAACGAACTATAATTTGAACTCCAATTCCAGGGAACAATGTGGACTGGTTTTTCTCAGTGGTTATGTCAGAAAGTGAACACAGTTTGTGTTTGAAGTGTTTAATGTTTGTGTGCACTTAATTTTGATGTTGTACAGGCTTTTTTAATAGTTGTCTGTGTTTGTTGTTGTATATTTTAAGTATGTTTCCTGTAAGTGGCTGTATGCGTATTTTGCGTTTGCATTTATAATTTGTGAAACAAGCATACTCCTAATTAAAGCAGTTTTTATTGCCTGTCTTTGTGTATGTATTTTTCATCCTTTGTAGACGTTTTGCCGTTTACTGCGTCTGTTTGTATGTGTTTTAGATTTTCGTTCTGTTTCATGTGCATGTGTATGTTGTATTTTTTGTGCGTATTTTATTTGTGTGAAGTATCCAACCGGTTTGTTTGTTTGATTAGTGATGGTCATGAATACGTGCGCATGGAGACTGGCATGTCACAATCCTTGTTCCCTGGAATTGGAGTTCAAATTATAGTTCGTTGCGTTCGAGTAAACTGTAATACGTTTTTATTCGTGTACCTTTACAGCTGTGAATATGGGGATACGAGCTCTAATGCTTTTTTTTCTAAACGGCAAAGCCGTTTTTTCTTCAGTTAATTTGTTGGCTTTTTCCGCTCCCATTTTATTGTAATTGCTACGATGTGGTCTATCATGTGTACGGTATGTCCACTGTACACCCAATTTTGTTTGCGAAAAAACGAAACATTGGAAATGCTTATTTCTGTTCAGGTTCTGCCCAAGCTTTATCCCACGTTTGTTGTTTTACGGCAACACACTAGCGTGTGTCTAGAATTAGCATGTGTCAGCTGATGCATTGTTGCAAGCAGATGTAGTATTATGGCAAACAATTAATGTAGACACATGCTAGTGTGTCGCCGCCAAGTAACAGTAGATCATCCCATTGTAGACATTGTTAAAAACTGATTGGTAATGATAAAACGGCGGCTCACTAGCAGACATGTGTCTGTTAACTGTAAGCAACTGAAAGCATATTTTGGCATGTTGAGGGTAAATCCCAATGCGACAGAAATGTTTCAAACTGTGGGAAATGTAAGGGGAAGGTTCAGAGACTAAGAAAAACTAAAATTTAAAGGATAAGTGTCCACCAATCATAGAGAAAAAGATGCGTCAATAACGTTGTTTTTATGTGACTGTCTAGCTAGCTAGCTAGCTAGCTAATAAAATTTTTCCCATGTTAAATCCCATAGACTTTTTGCTCATGGCTAGCGCAAAATTGAGAAGGCCTACGTATCTGAACTTTTGCACACGGATGCATGGTGATCTGAGGATGGTACTTTTGTTTATTTGGGGGTTGTAGGGGTAAGGACAAATGCGTGGGAGGGTTTTGAAATTCGCCACCGGCGAATTTAAATTTCGTTTCTTTTCCAAGTTGCAACCAAAGATTTTAAGCAACAATGGCTTGAACAATCAAGACTGGCCCTTAGATTTATTGTAAAAGCCTGGACGAACTAAAAACTGAACTGTAACGAAGGACAAAATATAGAAACATTAACGTTGCCGTGGATTGCGTAAGAATAAAGGGATGCACGTTATATGATGGTTACGCAACAATACGAGCATACACGAGCTAAAGGGTTTTTTGTTAATAACCCCGCAAAAAATGCTTCGCGTTCTGCTGTTTTAGTAACAGCGACCTTCGGGGTTTCTGCATGAGTAAATGTGAACGAAATCTTGAAAAATTAAGGGGAAGTTGCAGGGATAAACAAAACAACTGAAGGGGATGCGCTGATTGAGTGAGCGAAGCGAACGAAATCAGCGATTGTTAGTGTGTGCAAAAATGGGATTGAAGCATCTTAAACAGACGGTGTAACCTTATATACGTTCACAGTCCTATGAAAGTTGTGATATCAACCCAAAACCATAACTGGTAGAAAAACCCACCAAGTTTCCAAAATCGGTCGGCCTTTGAAGGTAGTGATATCATTCCACCTGGGAAAGGCCGCCAAGGTTAATCCTATTAGCCAAGTTAATCGCACCGAATAATACTTTGGACGTTAAATGAAAACTTGAAGATTGCTACCGCTAGTAGCAATCTTCTAGTTTTCATTTAACTTTCGAACTATTGGTATGTGCGATTAACTTGGCTAATAGGATTAACCTTGGCGGTCTTTCCCAAGTGGAATGATATCACTACCTTCAAAGGCCGACCGTTTTTGGAAACTTGGCGGGTTTTTCTACCAGTTATGGTTTTGGGTGGATTCAACTAGCTTCCGGAAGCCTGCATTGAAGAAGTAAATAAATCATTCAGTTAAGTCGGCCGTCCAATTTTGAGGCCGCTCTAAATTATAAACCTAACCTTCTGAGCTAACCTTCTGTATGGAAGATGGCTACCATCGTGCCTATCTACAAAAAGGGAAATGCATTGGATCCAAGTAACTACCGCCCAATAGCTCTCACCTCGGTTGCCTGTAAAGTCATGGAGTCAATTATCCGTGAGGATGTATTGGTTTTTTTGGAAGCAAACGACTTGTTAAATCCTGATCAATTTGGCTTTTTGCCAAATGCCACGATGCAATTATTGTACTATAATAGCACTGGATAAATGGACTTCGGCACTTGATTTGGGTATTCCTACGGACGTCGTCTACTTCGACTTCCAGAAGGCTTTTGAATCCGTGGTGCACAGCAAACTGCAATTTAAATTGGCTGAAATTGGAATCTGTGGAACACTGTTGGCTTAGCTCGCTGATTTCCTTTCTGCGCGAACGCAGCTGGTCCTGGTTGCGCAAGCTTTCTCATCGTCACTCCCTACCATCAGTGGGGTTCCTCAGGGATCCGTACTAGGACCCTTGCTTTTTGTCATTTTTCTAAATGACTTAACAAGTGCACATACAACAACTGACAAACCAAAATTCAAATTCGCCGATGATCTGAAGATTGCGATGAGGTTTTGGATGAAACCGGCTCCAAATTCCTTTCTTCCCAGATTGGCACAGTGACTGAGTGGTCGAATGTTGGCAATTACCACTCGCTACATCAAAATGCTGTACGTTTCATGTTGGCCGACAGAACTTAAAACATTCGTACTATCTGGCTAATTGCAAGCTGAATTCAGTGCAATACATTAAAGATCTGGGCATAAATTTCGACTTTGACCTTAAGTCATCCATCCACTGTAGGCTGATAACTACTTCAGCCTTGCCAGACTTGCAATTGTTTAGAGGTGTTTTGTGTTCTCGAATAGGCATACGTTGGTTTGGGCTTTCAAGGTATATGTGCGACCACTGCTGGAGTATGCGAGTCCAGTGTGGTCGCCTTACCTCCTTCAGGACATTGATAAGTTAGAATCTGTCCAACGGTATTTTACGCATTCATTGCGTGGCCTGCGCAACAGTTCTTCTGGCCAACGTGTGAGGTTACTTGGCCTCGAACCACTTGAGTTGAGGCGCCTGAAGGCCCCCTTGACGTTGATATTTAAAGTTCTTCATGGTTGTTGCCTGTGGAATTGCCTTTTTTTGACTTCTGCACTACGGATATTACTAGGGGCCACTCTATGAAACTGAGGGTTCCCAAGTGCAACTTGGACTGTCGTAAATTTTTTTTTGCAAGTCGGGTAGTGGCTCCTTGGAATTCTCTCTCCGAGGCTGCAGTCTCTGCTCCATCTCTGAGTGTCTTTCGGTGGGAGTTGAATTGTACTGACCTCTCGAGTTTTCTGAAAAGATCTTATCTGTGATGCCGCGTTGCACTTTAGTGGGACCAGTATCAGAAGATTCCCCCGCAACCCTTCTGGATCCTTCCCCCCTAAATGGGGGAAAACCGTTATTATTATTATATTATTAATCCGATCTTGTGTGCCTCGCCTATTGTTGCCCCATTGTTACATGGTGCAGCATTGTAACATTTTGACATTGTTAGCCCCGCCGCCGCCTCCTCCGCCTCCTGTCCATTTTCTATAATTCTCGTGCGCAGAAGAACTCTGATAAGCACGACCCTGCCGGCCGGCCCTGGCCGTGCTAATACAATGCGTAACATTGACGTTGGCTTTATACTGTACCATTGTTTCGCTAAAGCGCTCTATGGAAAAGAAACATACGGAATGTTTTACACTGGGAAATAATGGAAATTTACGGGGTAACAAAGCGTCGACAATACTTCTAAATAAAAGAAACGACGACATCATGTAAACTACTTCTTGTTGACAACTAAGGGTGCTTCTATGTAGCCTAAGACAAGTGTACTATTCCCAGTCGTCGTTAGGATAAATCTGATTATAACGAAGTGCTGATTCCTATCAAATACATCATGCCACATGTCCTGGTTAGGGGATACATGGTAAGTACCTTGCGCACTTTGCACATGTGCTGCAAAAACATATCGTTTACCCAAAGTCTGTGGACAAGCGGGAGGGGACACAGACCTTGTCCACAGACCTTGTCGTTTACCTATGTGATAAAACACAAAACCCCGTGAAGTAATTTCATGTTAGTAGGCATACTTTTTCTTATGTACAACATGCAAGCGTACATAATCATCCTGTCTAATTCAAGGTGTCCCTGTCTGCAGTGGTGTAACTAAAGGGCTTCAGGGGCCCGTTGACCAACAATTCATGGAGCCGCCACTCAAAAAACGGCAATCAAAAACAATTAGTGGTGCACCCAGGTATCTTATTTGTGAGGTACCTGAGAGGTCTACGGAAGGGGGAGGGTTACTTATAACTCAATTTCGGTTATTTTAGTACCTTTTAATCGTAAAAAAAAAATCTGTTTTTAGAATTTTTTAATAAATGCCTTATTTGCATATTTTTACCATGTTCAAAACTTTGTATCTTGGCCCGAAGGGGGGGAGGGGGTACTGATTCGAAACATGTAAATTTAAACAGGTTTTAGCTTATTCTAGCGTTGTAATATTTTTTTCAAATGGAAGATGGGTCGTGGGACCCGTTGACCCAGAAGCATAGTAGTTAGGCCACTGCCTGTCTAGTGATACTAGAGGGCAGCAACAACATGGTAAAACAAAAAAAGAAAAAAAACATAAGAAAAGCAAAAACTAATGCAGGAGTTAACCACTACTAGGGATTCTTCATCGCTTGAATTGCGTATATGGTATTTTTTTTTTTTTTTAGAAATCCTGTATAGTTACAGCGGTTGTTTGGATTTAGTTTAAAAACAAAATAGCCTATTTTGTTTTGGTAGAAGGCCAAAGTCAAATTTTAGTATCCCTTTTCGCCTCAATGGACGACTTTTTAGCCAATTTTTTAGTCCCATAGGGGATGGAAGAATTCGATCCAGCGTTCTCTTGGATGGCAGCCTGCCACTCACAAGGTTTGCAGTGCACGTTGGTACTTACTTATTTTTCCTTAAGCTTGTTGGCATGCTCTACAAGTTGTCGGTTAAAGCAACATCCGGCCTGCCTTATAACCTTCCGCCTGCCTTATAACAGCTACGCGCAGATTACCATCTGCGCATTTACCAGTAGCAAGGTAGGCTGGGGTGGTGGCTGTCTCGGTTGGCTTTGTGAATACTATACGAA
>JAHWFP010007469.1:177-26973 GCA_023313725.1 Lithobius niger
CTCTCCTAGACCTTTCGTCGATCTGCAGCTCTCCTAGACCTTTCGTCTGCAGTTCCTCCAGCTGGGTCGTCTGCTGCTTTTCTTGACCTTTCATCCGAAACACTTCCAGACCTGTCTTCTGAAGCTCTTCTTGACTTTTTATCCACTGCTCTTCTGTACCTTTCGTCTGCAGTTCCCCCAGACCTGTCACCTGTGGCTCTTCTGGAGCTTTCGTCTACAGCTACGCCTGACATGTCGTATGCAGCTCTTCTAAAACTACTGCCTGTAGCTCTTCCAGTCCTTTCATGAACAGCTGCTCCAGGTCTGTCGTTTGACGCTCCTCACGGCCTTTCATTCCGCTCTTCTCGCCCCATTCCCTGGTCTGTCTCCTAACAGAACCAGATGTGACTTCCACGACAAGGAAGTGGATGTCGCGGCTTTGCAATCAACTCCCTTCAATAAGTTGCGGCATCTTCAAGTAAAGCCCTTTGCAAGCAACGTCACTCCCCGCCTGTTGTCCTCAGCAGACAGCATCGCACCTCCACATTCGGTTGTCTTGGGAACGACAGCTCCCACTCCAACATGAATACCGGTCACCATCATCATGACCAGTGATGGCCCACGTTACTTGTCTGCGTCAAGCAACCCCGTCCGTAACCATTAAAAGATTCGGGATGATTTGCAGCCCATCGTCTTGAGGAACCGTATGACGTCTTCCCGAACAGCTTCACAAGGAGTCCTTCGCAAGCATCATCAACCTCCACCCTTCGTCCTTGGATATCGTTATTCAACATTGAGGAACGTTCTGGTCGCCCGCTTCCCCTCATCTTCTAGTCAACTGTACCTCACATCCTTTTTTCCAAAGCATTACCGAACCATCAGCAGTTCCCGCAACAATCCACCATTTTAAGACCTGAAACACCCTGGCTTTACACCCGGCAGCATCTGCTTCATCGGCTGAGATTTATTCCTCCCCTACAGATCCGGTACAGGACAAGCTACTCCAGCCATGGTTGCTTCCTGGATGCGCTCCTAGATTGAATTCGCCTATGAGAACAGTGATGAATCCACACCTCTTGACAACATCAAGAGAACCACACACAAGATTCTAGCCCTCTCCACTTCTTGGGCTGCTTACAACCAAGTTCCCGTGAAAGAAATCGTCAACGCTGTCTAATGGAAGTGTGAAACCACCTGCATGTCAATCTCGTCAAGACATGTCTTCTCAAGCAGCTGCTTTGTCTTCACTTGGACCACTCATCTTGCACCAGATAATTCAAGGCAACTGCAGCGAACCCACCATACAAAGAAAAAATTTGATTGGGGATGGTACTCTGGGATAAAAAAGGTTCAATTTACCATTCACCAGCTAGAAATGGTAGAAACTGTGCGACGAATCTGAATATGGGAAAACATGAAGTGTAAGAAAATGGCATCGCATTTCATCACACTGAAACGGGACATACAATCTGGTGGAATAAGACCGCCACTCTTAAATCAAACTAAATTTGTTACCCCCATCTTCGAGCACTATAAAACTGTGGCATTACCCTGATGAATCTTCAGCCCCTTTCGTTCCCACGTATCACACACTTGGTGCATGACAAACTCGCCACGCAGTTCTCACATCGATGGAAAATGCAACAGCCTTCAAAATATCGGAGGCAAAAAAACGACGTTTTCAAATTTGGATCTGGAAGCAGACTACAGCGGTTGTGGTGATCTAGGTAAACAAAAACTTAAGAGCTTAAAAAGGCCGAAAAAAGACTAACGTATTTTCCAGAATTGGTAATCTGTTTTTTTCTGTTTTTATCCCTAGATTATTCACCCAATTACCCACGTCCCCCCCCCCCCCCATCTCATTGTTGACAGTGCACTGAGACCATAAAGGTGGCCGCCATTCTAGGCTTCACGTTGCTGTAATGTTAGGGTGGCAAGACAGAGAGCTGCCATTATTAAACAATGTGGGATCGAAAAAAATTGTTCTGGGCCTTCTGTGTTTTTGTTAGACCTGTTTGAGTACGTATCCCCAGTTCGGTCTCCGAATCTGCCTCAAGACGTTGATCATGTCGAGTCTGTACTGTGTTCACTTATAAAATGAAGGCTGGCCCTATTCCATTTGAGTTACAGTGAACGCCTGGAGGTCTTAAGACCGACAACACAAGGTCCGAAGACTCTTAGTGATTTGGCCATCACATATTGCGTTGTGTGTGATTAATATGATTTTCTGTCCGTGGTGGCAGAATCACTGGGGGACATCCACTTAAACTTCTGGCACTCCTGTTTTCATGTGGTTAATATTTGGAATAATTTACCGATGGAGGTTGCTGTGGCACCATTCCTTTCTATCTTCAAAAAGAAACTAGTTAACCAGAAACCAATTCTGATGTGGTACATTAGATGTATCTAGGTGTTTTACAAATTAAATATTATGGCATGCTATCAGGAACTTAACTCGACCTTTCCATGGACAGTTGCATTTTGTCGGCAACAAACATCTTATATCATTCCACGCAAGCACGGCACTTGAGGTGCCTGAATCCGGCTAGCTTTGAGTATGTTGGTGTGGTGGAAGGATTTTAAAATAGTTAGGAATTTCTGTCTTAAGCAAACAATAATGTAAAAACGTAATGTGTGTAGCTATTGTAGGGATAAAGAGATTTACCAATTGTTGCTGGGAAACATGTTTTTTGTTTGTTTCACCAATTTTAATGGGTTTTTTTTTAGATAGAAACCTGTCATCCTTCTCTCTACTACACGTTAGTATTTTATGCTTTGATCGAGTTTCGCATTTATCTCTGTTCTCGACTACAATCTTTTGTAGATGCCAGCGTAGTACCATTGAGTTTGTTGACGTTGGGCGAGATTGGGCTTGTTAATCTGACCATTTTGTTGGCCGAATTTTGGTTAGTGCCATAGCCGAAGTAAGATGTAAAATATTTCTTTTCTTTAATAGGTCAGAATTGAGAGAGATCAACCCGAGACATTTCACGCTCACATCCAAGAAATTCAAGGGGACAAGGGCCCAGTTACAGTTTATATTGAAGAACTCGGCGAAAAGTAAGCAGGTTGCGTTGTTGGATATTTTACTGCCAATCCTGGCATGCTTTCTACCACGTTATTTCTTGAAGGTTTAATACTTGAAGAACTTTCCTGTGGCTTCTTTCTGATTCTAAAGCAACCCACAGTGTTCAGAATTGAGCCAAACCTTCTAAAAGAGGCATGCTTTGAATGACTAAGGCTCAACAGAATTAATTTTATTCGGGAACGCTAACTATTTTCTCCGTAGCTCATCTTTTGGAATGGATTACTGACAAATCTGCCCAATCGACAGCTTCACAGGCTTTGTTTGACTTCTAATCAGAGACGTCAGAAAGGATAAAAGTTGGAGGGGTGTAAACCAGAAATTTATACGTAATTTTCCATCTAGCCAAAAATTTATGTAATTTTTCCGACTGATTTGCCGACTGACCAAAAATTATTGTGACACCCCCCCCCCCCAATAAAAACGTCCCTGCTTCTAATACTCACATCATGCTTGTATGTGCAACAATTTACATGACATTTCAAAATAAAACTTATCCCTGGAACAGTTCATTCTCCCTAGACGGATGCCATCATTATTTCTAATTTGGCAAACTGCCTGTAAGGAATGCGACAAATAATTCATCTTATTGCAACTCCGCTTCTGATAAATTTTTTAAATGTCTGGTCTGAGTTAAAACTTTAAAAATTCCAGTGCCTATTTTTCAAATTAGTTTGGTTCCGTGTAATAGAATACTGTTTTGTAAACCTTAACAATTTGTGAAATCGTCCTCATTAAAACCTACGTCCATATATATATATATACACTTTAGTCTTTCATGCAAACTGCAATCAATTTGCGATCGTAATAGGTGATAGAATTGTTTTTTTCTTTCCAGGCAAACAGTTGCGTACGATGCACTCGAGCCTTTACCGTCTTCTCCAAAAAGTAAGTAATTTCACTAGTTAAAAAGTTACTTGTCATATGCACTTAATAACGCTATGCTGTTTAAAAAGTTGTTCATGAAGGCCTGCCTGCCTTCGTTGCCCACCCCCCCTTTTTTTGGAGGGTGGGGGGGGGAGTGGGTGTACGTACCAAAAATATCAACTAGCGAACTGTGGTGGTGGCGAACATTCAGAGCAATTTCCTATGCTGATTTGTTCATAATCGCTGTTGGACTGCTCAAAGTGAATAAATAATTTTTTTAAAAATGAACCTCCCACCTGCACATTTTTTTAATGGCTCAAGTAACCATTCAATTTTTAAATGGCTTTTACTGTATGTCAGTAATAATCAGTTTTTTTTTTAATGAAAATTGCCACCTGTGCCGATTTTAGTGGGTTCAACCTTAAACCATGCTAAGCATTTAATACATTTTTTGAAGTTTTTGTGCGATTTTTTAGAGTGGAAAATGTAGTGTTTCTAACAGCCTTTTCTGTAGTTGCTCAGGTACATGTAGGGTTTTCTCGAGCAACACTGGGTTATGACGTAATAACTGTTAAATACATTAGACAGGTCCTGTAACAACTTATGTATATGCCTATTGTTTTTCATGTTATGATGAATAATGGAACAAAGCACCTTATGATGAATAATTGACTAAAAATAATGACTGCTTCTGTATAACTCCATCTATCTTATTGAGGTTTTTTCCTCATCACTAGAAAAATATTTTCTATGACAAAGAAAATATTCATTACCTGGAATTTATAGCGTTCTCTTTCCGCAATGCTGTTACTCTAGAGATTAAAGTTATGGAGCCCATCAGCCACGCAGCCCTGTGCGCACTCTCCATACTTAAAAGCGTCGCGGGTGACCGACGTCTCATCTTTTCTTCTTTATGGTCTGAACCGACTGGACGTGATGTTCATCGCTCTAGACGGCTAAGCCATAGTCTATGCTACTGCAATCCTTCACCATTCTTCAACTATGCTTCATGCCAAGGGCACTCCATGGGAATGCCTTGGCCTGGATTACTCCCTTCGCCGCTTTTTCCAGGATTTTCGGCTCTTTCTCCGGCCTGCCGTCGTTCGTCCACGAACCACCCTTCGTCCGGTGGTTCACGTTCGCATTTCCTTTTGCCTGCACTCCTTTCGGCCACCAAAGGGGCCACCGTGGAAACGACCACCATGTCGCCTGTAGTCCATTGGGTCGGGTGTCTCCACTGCGGATCTTCGCTCCCGTTAGTCCTTGGTCAAACCTCAGCGCTGCTGCCTTTTAATTGCAGGCTCCTTCGGTTGTCACTCCTGCCATCAACAAGTCTCCTTTGCCTTCGAGGCCTTAGCACCACTGCTACGACGGGGGATGACCCTTCGGTCGTCGCTTCTGTTGCAGTTTCCCTGGTTCTTCAACCCGATCTCTTCAAGACAGTCGCGTTTCCTAAGGAACAGGCCTCCCGCATCACCAGTTCAGCTGTCTAGGTTTCGTCCAAACTGAATCTACAACAACTTTCATGTTCAGGCTGCTGACAACTTTGCCTTCCTTGGCATCCTTCGCATCTCTGCTCAAGTTTTTCGAATACAACCATTCTATTCTTCTCCAGCCGTTCTGTATAGGACTGTCCGCCATTCGATGCTTCTTTCTGGATTTTACCATGCTCTCAGTCTCATCCTTTTGCTCCGCAATCTCGCCTGCAAAACAATCCTTTGTTTCACTCGCTGTCAGTGTTCGCTGTGGCAGGGTTCTGTTCTTGGCTTTCGTCCTGGTTGACCGTTCTTCAACCTTGTTAAGGGCCCGGCCCTTCCATCCTAGGAATACTTTAGACCATCGTCTTAGTTCTGTTCGTTCCATACAAGGTTAACTGCGGAGGATGAGCGATATACACCTGTGGAGCGGCACCCTGCACTTCCGCCTCTCATCAAGCCCTGTAGGGAAACATCGGGATGTATACATGCGACTTGGACAGGACCAATCGTTCCAGACCCTTGCGAGGCCTTGCCATTGACTGCCCATGACTTTTGAGCCATCTCCAAATCCTGACCTTCCACGGAGCATTGTGCCACCGTTGTTGTTTACGGATTTTATCGTTTGGGGTTGTTCGTCACTTCAGTCGTGTTCTTCAAGCCCTTAAGCAATTGCGATCATCTCTACTGTAAACTATAACTCTCACCAACTATCTGCGTTGTGAAGTCAGTGGCTTTTTGAGGGGAGCCAGCCTTTAACCCTAGGGGTTCCCGTCAGGGTGGTGCCCGCCATCGCTCTAGACGAGGTCCACTGGAATGTTACAAATTCCAGGTAATGTATATTTCGTCGGCATATAAAACTGAAATACCAGGGACACCTGGTTGATTTTTGTTTCTATTGACGAGTCGAAAATATACATCACCTTCACCCACCCTCTGTGTCACCACCTGGGCACTTAGGAATAAAAGAAGACGTTGGTCGCTCGTGGCGCTTTTATATACAGAGGGGTGCGCAGTAGGATGCACACTGGGCTGCGTGGCTGGTGGGCTCCATAACTTTAATCTCTGGAGTAACAGCATTGGGGAAGGCGAATGCTATAAATTCCAGGTAATCTATATTTTTGGTTGGGCAATAGAAACAATATCAACCAGGTGCCCCTGTTATTTCATAGTTATTAATTAAACTTTAAAATGCATCTGAAAAATAAATACTGATGGTTTAAACTTACCGTAATTAACGTTCACTGAAATTAATGTATTTACTGTAACATTCATATAGTTCGTTATTATAGGCCCTTTGTCATTAGGAAAACGACACAAATTTACTCCAGTTATCCTCGAATTTAATATTATCCGTGCACCTGTTGGTCCCAAGTAGTATAATTGGAGTGTTACTGTACCATTTAAAAAAAATTAATCAGGCTTTGGTTGGTAGCTATTGTGTAAGGCTGACGTCTTCCTCTACCTCTGAATAACCCAGTAAAGGAATCCTGAGAAAGCTTGCTATTTATTCTCCTCTTTCGTCATCATTACAATTTACTCCTCTTGAAACCAAATACCTGTGTACCATGTTGAGGCAGGATTGCCTGAGGAGAGCTGTGCATAGCCGAGATAATCAACACTAATCAGGTTTGTTAATTTTTTAACTAGCTTTTCTGAAGTTAATGTATTATGTTACAGATTGGAATTGGCAAACTCCCATCAAGAATTACAAGACTTTATCAGGTTACTATCAGAAAACTCCTCTGAATGGAACAGTTCAAGAATTTGGTAAGCAAGGCTTTAACCAAAGCAAACGGCTAGCTTAAGAAACAATTAGTCATACCAGTAAGTCAGAGCAGATGTCCTTTTTTAAACAATTTACGACGTCGTGATTAACACCCATGTCTGCACTTTTAAAGGCGAAAAATCCAGTTCAGTGATTTGACGTCAACCTACCCTCAATTTTCTCATGTTGTACACGTCCTTATTTTCCCAACATAATCCCTCACTCGCGTTCTGGTTTCTAGAACGTAGTGAGCTTCACCAACTTAATGACTCTGAGTTCTGCCGCTGTTTGGCAGACCTCCCTCTCTTCTGTCTATTTGACTGCACTCCCTTTTGAAGCTTTGTCACTTTTCGGTCAAATTCTTCTTATTAGCGAGTCATCTCTGACCTTTCCTCTATGGAAGCAGTCAACCACTTGTCCATAAAATCGTTATGGTCAACTATCTGCTTGGATGTCTCATTCTCATCCGCCCAAACAATTTTCTGCAAATTGTACTCTTCCCACTTCTCCGCGAGTTGATCTCGGGGTATCTTTTCTCTGCGGGGTGGTACCTCCTAATTCCTTTCTCGCTTGTTCACGTGCCATCTCTTGCATGGCTTGGAATTGATTATATGCTGCTCATCTTGACGCTCACCCTCATCTGTTTGCTCAGGTGTCTGTCGTTGATCTTGCCTCAATGCTAGTTTTCAGGTTCTTTCCTTACCTCGCGGCCATGCTCTTCGGGTGCTTGCACTGGTGTCACCTCTGAAGTTACATTTGTGTAAATCTATCATAAATCTTGTTAGGATTTAGTCGATGACATATTTTGTTTAGAGTTCTAGCAGGGGTCGCAGAGTTCCTACTTTTTCATTATTTCCTGCTTTTTTTGTTTTAGTTCCTTATTTTCATACTTTTTTCCTGTTTTGAGATGTACAGTTCCTTACTTTTTTTTTCAGCTACGCTTATTTTGTAAATTTAAATGTTAATTAGTGACATAACGTACAAGATTTGTAAAGCGTCAACTACGAGAAAATATTAGGAAGGTTAATGAGCTAAAAAGCTAAAATGTAAAAAAAGAAAAAGTTAGAAAAATATTTACAGGTTTAAACATAGTTATCAGTTAATCATGCCTGGTTTAAAAAAATAATCTTTTGTATTCTCCAAAATATTTAAAAAAAATTTTTTAATTATAAACAGGGATGAGAGTCCATCTAAGTGAAAAGAGAAGAAAATGGGCTAAATTATAGGTTTTTTTAGGTGTTTTAATGCATTTTTAGGTGGTTTGCAGAGCTCAAAAAAAGAGGAAATCCACCTAAAAGAGGAAGAATCTCACCCCTGTATAAATAAAAATAAAAAAAAAACACTAAATAAATATTTACAGATCTAAACATGGTTATCATTTAATCATGCCTGGTTTTTGAGTTGAATTCAAGAGCCTACACCTGGCATATAAGTAGAGCCATATAAACTAATTTATACCACGGCTGTGACGTCACGCTAACTCAATGCCATGCTAAATTTCCGTAGGTTAAATCCCGTTAACCGTGAGCGGAAGTGAGCATCGCAAAAAGTGTGGGTTATAAAGTTACCCCAAACTGTTGCCGATAACCCACACTTTTGCCACTTCCGGATCGCGCGACGGGAACGCACACACCACAACCAAAATTACACAGCGTCGAAAACCTCAATGAAAACGTACAAAAGGAATTACTTAACTTGCCGGGATATCACAAATGAAATCCTTTACCTGCTAACGCTCACATGTCTGGCTGGCCCATTTCAAGTTTATTCCCTCCGTCTAACTCTCTCCCCCTCCACAACCTAAAATGGAATGACCTTCATTCCTACCTATACACCTATTGGGCTATTACCGGTGATTTGAAACAGTTCTCAAACTACAAACGCACAAAAAGAATTACTTACCTTGCTAAAATGTCGGCACAATGTCCGATCTCTGCTTCCTCACATATCGAAGTGTATTCACTCCGAACAGAGCGAGCTAGCTAGCTTACCAGACAAACCTTGCGAAATGACGCGTCGTCCAACTCCCACCCACCCCCCACATTTCACAAACTTGAGCGTAGCCTACAGTCTGCCTACCTGCCCAAGGAATTGTCCGTCTAACACCCACCTCCCCCTCCACAAACTAAAATGGAATGGCCTTCATTCATTTGACATAAGGTATTACCGTATTTCTTGAAGCTATATTCACAAACACAAAACGTTTTAATTAAATAAGAATTAGCTTACATTCCAACCGTGATACAATTTATTGTTTAAATCGAACGGTTATCGATTTTTAACCAACTGGTGCGATTATTGTCCAGCTCTCATATGCAAATAGGTCTCAGGCTCTGCCCTCGACCTATTTGCATACTCGAACCAGCCAATAATCGCTAGTCGAGTTGTACCGAAAGTTGGCTCATTTTTGCGCGAAAGAATCTTAATTAAAAAAAGGTATTTCCACAGAGACAGCTTGAATTCATTAGATTTTTTTTATGATATCCTATCAAACTTACCTTGTCTAACCGCAAAAAAAAACATCAACCCGCATAGATTAGGTGTAACTGGCATGTTTTCCCTATCATACGTGGTGAGCGAGTTAGGTCTAACGCACGAAGCTGCAAACGTTAAAATTTTCACCTTTGAACTTTTTAATTTCTGGAAAAAGATCCGATTATTTATCTCACTGGGTAAATGTTGAGTGCCTTTGAAGTATCCAAAATTCATTTTGTTGGAGAAACTGATAATCTGCTCCCTTAATTCGTTTTTTGACTTAGTAAACATTGCCTTTGTCACATCAGCCACTGCAAGGCGGACCACCTGGAGGAAGTAGTCAACTGTTGGAGTAATTAGCAAACTCCAACACCTGATGTGTCTAACCATCACTTGAAAAAAAGTGTCGGATGTGTCTATTGGTCTGCTGACACCCATATTTAAATCTGCACATATTATTTTATTTTCAGCTTTGTAATTTAAAATTGAGCAGTTATCCCTATAGCTTAAAAGGCTTTCTTGGAAAACGTCCTTGCAGACATACCTCACAACGGGTGTCTGGTTGGTTTTCCACAGATTTCCTTAAGTCTTTTTGTTTAAGCACCAACTTAATCAAGAATGCCCATGCGAAGTAGTTTTTAACTCTTCTCGATTCCGATGGCATGTGTATTGCTGATCTAGTGCTTTCCCACCACGTTTACGACGCTTGTTTATCGCTCAGTTTGGCCTGGTCGGTTACGATAATTTTTCATTTCTGAAACATTCAAATTTCTTTCTGGTTGTCCATTCTTCACTTGAATTTGCAGTAAAATGTTCGTATTAACACTTTGTGGATCCACTGAAATTCCCTTCCGTTTCTTGGGGTTTTCATCGCATCGGCAAAAACCAAGATGGCGGCCGTCGTAATCAAAAGAAAACGTCC
The DNA here is from genome assembly GCA_023313725.1 of Lithobius niger. Classification (NCBI taxonomy): domain Eukaryota; kingdom Metazoa; phylum Arthropoda; class Chilopoda; order Lithobiomorpha; family Lithobiidae; genus Lithobius; species Lithobius niger. The sequence continues at coordinate 10,749 of JAHWFP010007469.1, forward strand.
CGAGTTTTCAAACTGGACGATCTTCTCCACGTTTGTCAGATAGCCTAGTGGTTAAAGAATGTTGCTTGGCAACTTGTATGGCAGTCTAGCTGCGTCTTCCTGGGCAAGCAATCATTCGGTGATGATTCTGCAAGAGTAGCATCAGTCTGCAGTACGTAGGTTCTCTTCTCCCAACACAGTATAAGCTAATGCCCTAGCTATTGCCCTACACTTATATAGCGACTTGACGCCATGTTGTCCTGTAACACACTGCACACACTGCACAACAACACAAGACACGCGAGCATGTGTTACGTGCAACACAGCATTGTTGCTTGAAGCCTGGACGCAACCAGTGTTGTACACGTCCCTATTTTCCCAACAAAGGGCATGACAGCAAAGATTTTATTAGTTGAGCCAGTTAAACCGGGTTGACCCAGAAGTATGCTAGAGTTATTGGAGGGCATTTTGTCAATCAAACAAAAAATTGTATTAGGCCATTAAAAAAAAGTTGGTTCTCAGGCCCTCCCACATCGATTTTTTGACGGGAAATAAAAAAAACGACGCGGCAAAAAAAGCAGTTGCAGATCAAAAATGGTGCTTAGTGAAAAATGAAAATATAAAATTACCACTCTTGTCATTAAATTATTGGATGGTCACATGGTAAGCAGAATTACGAGGCAGCATTCTTTATTATACCCAAAATAAAAAAATAATTTCCTAAAATGTACGGAAAAATGGAGCCAAAAAAATAAAAATTAAATTCTGCCCGCCCGCACGGATTTCATGAAAAAAAATGCCCGAGAACCAACTTTCTTTTTTTAAGTGGCCTTAATACATTTGAAATTATTTTTAATGCCGGCAGCATTGTGTGACAGTCAAGCTAGTAAAGCTTTCTATAAAAAAAAGTGTAGATGGTTGTTATCCCGTACTTTATGTTGCCGTATTTGGTGGTGTTTAACAGTATACAGTAGTGATAAGTCTCATGAACGTCCTCCCCATCTTCTGCAAAAATAATGTAAATTCCCAAACGATGTCATGAAGGAAAGTTACGGTAATGCTCTCGCAAAGTTAGTAGTGGATGCTGGATTTGGTTTATCCCATGTCTTGTTTGTTCCTTACACACAGCATTACTACGAATACATTTCGGGTTAAGCACGAGTTTTCAATTTTTTTTTATAAATTCTTTCTTGTGATATGTAGAGAAGTTCAAGGGAAGGAAAAAGATCAACAAGAAAAGGTTCAAGGTGCGTTTGACTAGTTTACTTATTGACATCCTTTCTCCCTAATGTTACCTAGTCAGGTAAAATAAACTGTAACTTGATAAATATTATTTTGTAGGAACCCCAACAACTGTCATTCGCAATTCCGCTTGGACGTGGTCAAGTTTTGCCGCCTCGAATGCAGCAACATCAAGTCCAGTTTGAGCCTGTACCGGTAGTGGCTTTTGCCAGAGGACGATCTAGCCCGCCAGTGGTCGTTAATAGGTAAGTCGTGGGTGTTCCAGCTTTGTCTATAGCAGTACTTTCAGTCCACATGAAGTGAGGTAAAATCATACAAAAATGCTTAAATTCAAAACCGTTAACAATATTGCTGTGTTTCATTCAAGAAGAAACTTAAGATCTAATGTTTTCACTTCCACCCAAAAATACTTCCCTTTAGTTATAGGCTAAATATCGTTCATATTTATGCGCAATGCTCTAAACCTTAAATTCACTTTAGAGAAGTTTCGTTAGTTCACATCCTAATGGCGTGCCTGCTCACTACCTAGCAGACATTGCCGCCCAACCCGCACAATCGTTGACCACCCTATGACTGTCAGGTGTTATGCGCTGCTAAAGATAATGGCTACTCAAACCTTTGAAAATTATATCTTCTGCTGACAATGAAGTGTGCTCTCACCAAAAGGCTCCCGGCGATAGACACCCCATGCATCGTTAAGTGTTGACCATGTCACTTTGTGACAAACCCCTGTGAATTTGTTGGGCCATCAGAGTTGGGCATTTTGCGCACGTGGCATAATACAGATCGAAAAAAGGCTAACGATGCCAAACAAAACGGGAATTCCGCTTCTTGGAACTCTACTGTAAAAATAATACACCCATCCCTACTTATTTACTGAAGCCCCGTCGGAATTTTGTTGCATGATGTTGACGCTAATCCTAACATTACGGCTTAAATACGCCACCCGTGTTTCCCATTCCCGTGGCTACGCCTCCCCTTCCGTGCCTGTTAATATCCCTACTTCTGACATTTCTTGATCCTCAAACTTGTATAAGCGTTTCAGTGGGCCCCTTATTGCGTGAAATTCTGGCATTTCCGAGTTAATTTGATGTATTCGAGGACGTCGTGAAAGGAAACGCTCGACGAACGTGACGCCGTAAATCTAATCAAGCGGCCGCATCGATACTAGCATCGGCGGATTAGAGGATCGTACTTGTTTATGATCAGTTGGAAGTTGTTTCATCATTAACAACAAGGGTTCCGGGAATTTTTCCTTTGATGGCTGCATCCTTTCTTTCGTCCATGCCATTAGACATTGGTAGTTCCACGCAGCACACTGTCAAAGCTTTGGCTCAATGCACGATCAGTGCTTTGTTACCTCTTCATTGGTTGACTGGAAGTGATATCATCGCCTCCTGTGACAACACCAAGGCCCATCGAGACATTGTCGCCGTGCCAGCCTCATCAAAGCCTCTTTATCGCAGTCAAGCACAGTTCAGCTTCAAAATGTAAACACATGATACTGTGAAAGTTCAGAGGAGTCGAAAAATTCACAACGACGGCTTTGTTTAATTTCACAACATTGGATTTATCGGTCAATTTCGCAAATTTTCGACAGCTTTTGTTGGGGTTAGATGGAAAATTATCGCCACTTGGTCATCAGGCATTGCTTGAATGTCGGTGCTTTTTGGATTATATCAAGACTTGCTTCTGACGTCTGCAATGTGCGGCCCTCGTGGCCTCCGATGTTCTTCTGGTCGTGGTCTTGTCAAGGAGTGCCCCCAGATAGCCTGCACTCCTTGACATACAATAAATGAGTTATCACATACCTTATTACAGTTCATAACACTTACTTGTGCAATAGGCATCAGCCAACTCGTGGTGGTGCCTCAGCTCGTCTCTCGCTCTCTCTCTCTGCCAAGTGACACCGATCCCAGACTCTCCGGTCAGTTGTGTCACGTTACCCACTGGACGCTTGGTGACCAGCCCGGGCAGGGTGGCACGTTACTGGGACGACCGGGCATCATCACAGTCTACAACGTTTGGCTTATGTACACTCCGATGTCATTGTCTCCACCCTTCATTCACTAGGATTTGGGTTACGGGCGTAGAGGGGGCTTGGATGTTCATTAGCGCATAATTATCTTGTGTGCCTGGATTGCCAAGGACTAATCCCCTAAGATGCTTATCTCGTCGAATTTGAAGCAATTTGGGTACTCTTATTCTCCCAGTCACTGCAATGCCTTTTTTCCATGCGGAGGACTAACGCCGTTCTTTATTTCTTACATCCACCATATTTATGTTGCCCTACTCTATTTTCACTTGCGTGTCTCACCAATGTAAACGGCGCTACAATCGCTGCATGGAACACGGTATACGCCTTTGGTGTTTTTAATCTTCCGCAGTGTCTCTTCCTCCTTTGAATGTTCTGTTCACCTTGTTTTCACTTCCGTGCATTGCAGACGACAGAAGCAAGTTGGATGTAATCCAAAAAGCACCGTAGTTCTTCAAACTAAGCATGATGGAAACAGTTGGGAGAAGTTTCCATCTACCTCCAAAAAAAGCTGTCGAAAATTTGTGAAATTGACTGTTTTTCGTATTGTGAGATTGTTGTGATTTTTTCTAATGTACAGTGCCCTATCTGTGCTCTACGTTTCTGTCTGGCAGCAATTAAACGAGCACATCTGAATCAAAACTACAAGGATGCTCAAAAGACCAGAACAAACCAGTTGACCCTTCATAGACTCCTTCTGATAATGCAACTAAACCATGAACTCCTATTTTATAGATTGCAAAGGAATTCGAAAAATAAGCAAAAATACGAAACTACAGTAACACTCAATCTCACCGCACAGAAATCAATTTCGCAATTTTCGACAGTTTGATGGAGGTCGATGGAAACTTCTCCCAACTGTCTTCATCAGGCTTAGTTTGAAGTACTACGGTGCTTTTGGATTACATCCGCTTGCTTGCGTCGTCTGCAATGCACGGTTTAGGTATCCACCAATGTTGGTCATGTCGTCGTGTCCACCCTTTAGTGAGGCATGCATGAAGGTCTGCTCGAACTAGATATTGGATTCTAGGGCTAGAGGGGGCTTGTACATTCATTAGCTCATGCTTATCTTTTCTTTATTGCCAAAACAACTTGACCTGATAATTTTAGCATTACATTCCTCGAAATCTCGAATGTGATGTATCCCTGGAGGTTTCTTCGGCTGTGCAGCCGCCTCTGCTTGCATGCCCCACTTCGCCTGCGCGGCGCAGTCCTCCCTTATAAAAGCGAGAGCGTGGACGCTTTCGGCATTCATTTTCCTCCAGCGATCGCGTCGTTTAACGCCTCCACGTCGCTCTGTTCCCCGCCTTTCACCCGGTTCGAGACTCCCTTCGCTCCGTGTTGCACGTCAATCTTCTCTGCTGTCCCGGCTGACTGCATCTGTACCTACGGCGTCCCTTCGGCTTTGGCCTTCAGACGGAAACGCTCCCGCCCTACCGGCGTCCGCCTTTCCCGCCGGCATCGGTGTCTCCCCTTTGGTGCCTTCCCTTCGACCCTTCCCCTTCGGCGTCTTCCCTTCGGCGTCTCGCCTCGATGGACCTTCAGCCCCTTCGGCCGCTTCCCGCCCCAGATTCCTGGATGTAACGTGTTGCAGGCCACCCGTCTTACTCCTGGTTCGGTTTCGTTTGTTCCCGACAACGATCGTATTTGCAACCGAGCTTTGGTTACACGATGTCATCTCAATCAAGTTTTAAAACGAACAACTGGGTCAAGTCAAGGCCTCGTTTGAGTGTAGAGCCACACTGTTCCTGTTCTCCACAGCCTGTCGCGACCAGAGTTACCCCTTTTCTGGCTGCCCCACGTCTCGAGCGAAAATCGAATCATCTGTTGCTGTCTACTCTGCCGCTCCTCTCATTCGTGGCTAAAACCCACGCTTTGAGTGATGAATCAAGTTAGAAGCCGACTACACCTGCCGCTTGTCTCGACCGTGGCTTACCCCACGTATCGAGTGAAAATCAAGCCCACTGTTGCTGTCCACAGCTGCTCGTCTCTATCGTGGCTAAATCCCACGTTTTGAGTGGAGAACCTTGACTGAAGTCGTCTACACCTCCATGCCCCAGTGCACCTGGACAGACTGAGCTGGAACTTCCACACGCATTAGCGAACAACTTTTCCTGGATGCCTTTGTTAGCCGCGATTTTGTGCAACTTGTTGAACACCCAACTCGCTTCCAGCAAAGACAAAAATCGAACGTCCTCGACCTCATCTTAATTAGAGTCACATCAAACCTGATCTCCAATATCTCACATGGCGACCCACTTATCCTAAGTGACCACAGCACCCTTCTTGTACAACTCTCCACCTCTACACCTGACCCGCCCAACATCACCAAGCGCAACTTCTTCAAAGCAAACTACATCCACATGCGCAACTCCCATCAAAGCTGCAAACCTTGCCGAACGTATTGTACCAATGAACACCGAGGAAGCGTGGGAAAAATTTCACCATATTATTTTGAAATCCATCTCTACTCGCTGCCCTCTCACAAAGAAAACTGGGAAAAAGAGATAAACTCACCCGTGGATCAATACCAACATCAAAGATCCATCCTCACCAAAGCTTGGAATGACTATAGGGAAAGTCAAACTGATGACTATTACAAAAACTACAGGCGTGCCAGAAATGAACTAACCACTGAAATCCTTACTGCACGCCTCTCCTACGAAAGGGAAATCACATCCTCATCTAAAACCTGCCCTAAAAAACTGGGCTTACATTGGTCGCAACAAAAAAATCATCGATTGGCACCATAAACGGACAAAACGGACCTGTTAATGATCCTGCTTTAAAAGCCGACGCTCTTAACTCTCACTTCTGCTGTGTCTTTAAAACTAACAAAATTCCCTCCGTTACTATTCGTAACAGCAATCTCAACGGTAACGTCCTCGCAAATATGTCCTTCACCACTGAAGAAGTCGGACATCTTCTTTCCACCATAAAGAACTCTCCTCTCCTGGACCTGATGGACTACACCCAAAGATTTTGAAGAAACTGGCTTATGTCATTACTGAGTGTTACCATGATTTTGGAAAAATCGTTCATTGAATCAACCCTACCTCATCTCTGGCTCACTGCTAACGTCACCCCAATACATAAAGCTGGGGATCGTAGTAACCCAAACAACTTAGACCAATTAGTCTCACCTGTATCCTCAGCAAATGTATGGAAAAAATTGTCGCCAAACAAATCATTACCTTCCTCAACCATAACGACTTCTTTGCCCCTAGTCAGTACGGTGGCCTTCACGGCAAATCCACTACCCACAACCTTATTTCCTTTCTTGACCTTGTCACTGAATGGACCAAAGGTGGATCACAGGTAAATGCCGCATACTTTGACCTCGCTAAGGCCTTCGACACCATACCCCACGACATCCTTATCACCAAGCTAACCACCGTAGGCATCTCTGGCCACCTCCTAAAGTGGCTTATTGCTTTTCTCACTAACAGAATACAACGCACTGTCATCAACAGTCACCCTTCTAACATCAGCAGTGTTACCAGTGGAGCCCCACAGGGAAGTGTCCTTGCCGGTGTCCTCGTCGGCCTCCTCTTCAGTATCTTCATCTTACGTGTAATAGCTGCATCTTCGTGGATGACACCAAGCTTGTTGCCCCAGTCATCTCCCCTGAGGACCCCATTGCTTTTTAACCCCTGATGACCCCATTGCTTTTTAATCCAACCTCCACAAACTCACTCAATGGGTCCAGGCAATGAACATGGACCTCAACAAAACAAAGTGTGTGTGTCCTTAGCTTCGGCCATCCTACCACCTTACACCAGTATACCTACAAGATGATGGATCCCCAATTAAACACGCAGACTTCCAGAAAGACCTTGGTGTGCTCATCGATCAAAAACTCACTTTCTCTCAACATATTGACCTCATTACCAGACGAGGCTATCGGATGCTTGCCATTATCAGGAACTCCTTCTCTGTTCTTGACGAACGTACATTCTTTTTGCTCTACCGCTCCCTTGTTTGCAGCATCCTTGAGTGCGCTAATTCTGCTTGATGGATCAGATTTGAATCCGACCACGACAAACTCGAGACACTCCAGAGAAGAGCTACAAAACAAGTCCATTCTATCCGTCACCTCTCCTACACTGAACGCCTGAAAGCTCTCGGACTCCCCACCCTCGAATACCGCAGAATCCGAGGCGATCTCATCTTTACCTACAACCACCTGCACTCTCCCTCAAACACCAATAAACCCCTTTTTGTCCTCAATAACAACCCACAAACTAGAAACAACGGACTCAAGATCTTTCAATGCCGCTGTACCTCCAAAAACTGTGAGCTCTTCCTTTCCGGATATGCAGCACCTAGAACCATCTGCCAAGGGACATTGTCACCGCATCAAACACCATTCTCTTCAAAACCAAACTAGATACCTTCTTACCGACCATCACCCCTCAGTTTGAGTACAACAACTGGTGAACCCTACCCATTTCCTCCCAGCATCAAAAGCTACAAGCTTCCTTCTGGTTTTTTTCAATGTCAATGTCAATATCGAGAGGAAAAATGATGCCTGCATTTCGCGCTAATGCGTTTTTATAGAGAGGGATGCGCCCGCGCATGTACAGTCGGGTTATCAAGCTGGCAGGTTCAAGCAACCATAAAAATCTCCAGGAAAACTCAGCACTTCAAGGAATGAATGCCAAAACTCACAGGTAAAGTATGTTTCCTAGGCAAAAAAAAACTAGTTTCATCCCCCCCCTCCTCCCCCCGGCCGGCAAATTTATGTGTTTGTCTGCCTGCTCTTGACACAAAAACATCAGTCACGCCTAAGGGTTGAGTCTGGAAGACAAAGGAGTGAACACATTGCATCACAGGACAGTGAAGCTACTGGACTGCTGGAGGACAACCCAATGAAGATCCTTTCAGAATTTTGGGTATTGAAGTTGAAGTTCGTCCAAGTCCCACCTCCAGTTGAACAAAGTCACACATCAACGTAGCTTTTTGGAGAAAGTGAAAATGAAATTTCAAACCAAAAGTTAGGTTTCACTTATCCTAAAATACTTGCCTTTAAGGAACCCACCCATCGTCCCCGCTTAAGTCCAACGTAAGAAGGTGAATATCGAAAAGTGAGGGGGAAACACAGGAGTGCCTCCTAGTGGTGAGAAGCTGTTGTCATTGTTTATCTATACCAAGTTCCTTTGCCTTTAGAAAGCATTTGCATTGGCTCTGTGTTTTGTTTCCAATATCTGACTATAGATTAAAAATAAATTTGTAAACAAAATTGTGCAGTATGAAAATGGTAATTGTTGCTGCTTAAGTCAGGAAGTTCCCTTTGGTTTACAACAGCTTGCTTTACAACAGTGAGTTGCAGCTGTCTTACTTTTGTGTGTTGCAACATTGTTGAGTGTGATATGTGCAACTATGGTGATTAGCATTGTTAGCAAGAACTAGCTTTGCTAGAAAATAGCATTCTGAACCATGAAATCCATGTTTTTCCACAAGAGGTAAATATTAAATTGTTTGGTGAGACCTGTTTAATGTAAATTTGTTAACTGAAGCCTGAACTTTTATTTTAGGAGTCCATCACCTCGTTTAAAATGGACCCAGAATGGACAACAGCAAAACCCCAGGTCAGTATGCAAAGCTCTCAAAATAGGTTGTTAAAATTGTTGAAAAATGTTATGACACTGTTGAAACATTGTAGGCTGTTTGTATTTGGTATGTCCAGTGATCTTGATGTTAAGTTTTTTTGTTGGCCGAGGTTATATGTGCTAACAGGTTGTTGCAGACTGCCTATGCTTGTAAGTTTTAGCAATGCATGTAATGTTTTGTGGGCATAGTTTTCATAAGCAGGTGCAGTTCCATATGGTTTCCAAACCCATTAACAGTGGCACAAACTGAAATCTTATAATCCTGAGGTTACAATTCTGCCTTTTCTATTACTGTACTGTTACTGTTTAGTTTGATTTATGGCTACACAACAAAAGGAGTTAACCGTGATGGCATTGGTATTGAAACATAATAACCAAAAAGTGAAATCCAAAAAGTGTTTTATTTTTTTAATCGTGTACCCTAGAAGTGGAGAAACTTGTATCGAGAAGTGTATTAATTTCCAAAAACTTTAAAAAGTATTGGACTTAGGTTTTTCACGCAGTGGTAGAAGTTGTCGTGAAATTCCTGATTTTTGAAAACTTGTCCTGAAATGTCCTTATTTTTCACAAAATGTCCTGAAATTTATTGCACTTCCAAAATAAATCGCACTTGATAAAAGGAAATTATTATCTAAGCCTTCATTTTTGTACCGTCATAACAAATACGGTAATATACGATAAAGCTCTAGCACTGTAAGCGTTCACGAAATTGGGGAGAATGCATCTGCCTGAATTTTGGTAGTTGCTAAGCAATGTGTTTAGTCAGTCAGCCACCTCTACCTGCCATCATGGACTTGTATACCATCAGTCTACGTGTGAGAGCCGTCCGTCATAGCCGCCGTCACACGGCTATCGCTAATATTAGGCCTACATGTTTTGAATGGTGGGTCCCACTGTATCGTGCAGTATGTGACGAAAATTACAAATTGAATTAGTGCTACATTTTAAAGTTGCCCAAATAATACTTAATACCAGTACTGAAAAACTGTAAGAAGTTCGTAGCAAATTAGAAAATGTAAATAGTGAAGTACTCAGTTTGTGTGAAAAACAATCTAGAAACCACCTTTCAGCTATAAAAAAAAGAAAATAACTGCCTAAATAAAAATGGCATTGTAAAATGGATATTTTATTTTCGATTGATATCCTGCCTAATTGATACTCAAGACCGAAATGTAGTTAAAATTCTTTTGAAAATTCGAATATATGTCCTGAAAGTGTCCTGAAATTTGGTCCAACATGATGTCCTAATTTTATTTTACATCACTTCTACCACAGTCCAAGTTGTCAGTTATGTAACTTAACCACCACAAAAGTTGGGTTTCATTCTGAAACTGTAATAATGGTAGCCATGTGTTGGTTCCATCTTCCGCATGACATTGCGCGTCAATTGGGCGATAAGTCTGTCCTCCTGTCCGGTGTTTTTCAATTTTTGCAGGAGGTACAGATGTATGACAAGATTTAGATTAGGGGTTTGAATAACATCTCTGTAATGTGTGGTGCAGTGGCAACCCGGACCACTGCACTGTGACTGAGGTTGGCGCTAATGACCAAGTTGTCGACGCGCCATTAAGCCTCATTCCCCCCCCCCCCCCATGTGTTGGCACTTCAATAGGGCAACAATGTTAAAATGTGTGGAATGGCATTGTACTGGTAAGAGGGCATTAACACTGTTGTCCAAGTAAAAGTTGTGCATAGGTAGTTAAATATAAACTCAAATGTGGATACTGTAAAACCAATTTTCAACCAAAATAAGGAAATTATAAGTGTAGATTCTCTAGCTGCAGTCTTTTTGGTAGCTGGCTGGACTTTCAGTATGAAATATATTTTATAGTCGACGAAAATATAATTACCTGTTTTAATAGCAGTTTCCCCTATTGAGCTATTTATTCCCCTAGAATCTTAAAAGTTGTCTTCCCTGCCAAGCTCGCATGGTACTGCGCATACGCGGGCTTGGGTCTGCTTATATAAGCTCCGGCGCAGCCTTCCGTTGGCATCATTTCTCCTAGGGCGATCACCGCGAGTGGTCGTTGCGAGCTCCCCACGTTTCAACGTTACCCTCCGCATACCTCCATTCCGCGGACGGTCGCCTCCCTCCGCTTCTATTCTTGCTATATCCTGCCTTCCGTTGCTTTACAACGGTTTAATGGATACTCCATCCGTTCCTTTAGTCGGGGATGGTCCTCCTCCGCCCTCATCGGGTTCTCCATGTCCTTCCGTCATTCCACCGGAATGCTTCTCGTCTGCCGTTCCTACTTTGGAGCCGCTACCATACAGCACTACGTCCCGTTCCGACTCATCTGCCTCCGCTCCACGGGCGACCATTCCGCGTCCCGTACTAACGGTACGTCCGTTCCTACATGACACGGCCGCCCCTCCGCGCCGCCGTTCCTATTGGTCCCTAGCCCAAGACGGCTTGTGCCATCATGGCATTTAGGTGATGCATAGATCAGTTCTGACATGCAACGATCGTCGTTCTCGGTTCTCTTTACCCATTGTGCACTACTTCTGTGCGGCCTTCTTGGTTTGGGTCATTTCATCACCTGCTGTCGACTTTCACCTTGCTGTTGCTTCCTCAACAAGGTACGATGTCCCTCCGCACCACTACCGTCTGCACATGCCCGTGCGCAGCCCTCTTCTAGACATTCCAACGATGCAGCACGCTCATCTTTTTTCTAATATACGTTCCTTCGTTCCTGCATCCCTCCAGGAGGGGAGGGGGGGGCATGTGCGCCCAAGTAAAATCTAAAGCATTATGTCGCCCCACATTCCTCCTTCTGGGCGTCGGTCTGTGACAAGGAAGGGAGGCACTGTGCATTCCCTGCGCAGCCTCCTTCTTGCATACGAACCTCTAAGACGTGCCTTCCCTGGTTCCCATTGACTGATGTTACCGATTGGAAACATTCTTCTTCTCTGCTGGCTGTTTCGTTTTACTACTCCTATGCCGTTAATCCCGGACCCAGCATTTACAGCTTGTAAAAAAAAATTGTGGTCCAGCAAATTTGGTTTTTATTTATGTTCTTGGATCGTTATAGAAGTAATTTAACTTGGGCAGACATTGCTGATCCGGGCCGACCTTTTCCTGGTGCCATTTTCTGAAATGGTAGATGTGTTGTAGTGATGTTATATTTCAGAAACCGTACCACCTACAAAGTTCATTTTGGTATATAGTTAGTAGTTATTATCTAGCTAGAGTTAAGCTAATTAATTAGCTAGTTTGTTAGCTATTTAATTAGCTAGTTAAATAACTTGTTTTAGATCATTAATTAGCTAGATAGCTAATGAGTTTATGTTTAGCTAGTTAGCGATAGCCAGTTAGATATAACTTAAACTATCTAAGTAGCTAACTAACTTAACCACGAAACTAGCTAGCTAGTAAACTAACTTGCTACCTATCTAATTAAATCTAGCTAGTTAATTAGCTCTAAACTAGCTAGCTAGAGCTAACAAATTAACTAACTAGAGCTAACTAATGGGCTAACAAACTAACTAGAGAACTAAATAATAGGAACTAGTTAACTAGTAGCTAGTTAATTACTAGTGAACTAGTTAATTAAAATAGTTAACCAGTTACTTGGTAACTTGACCTAACTAGTTAACTAGCTAGCTATCTATCAAACTAAAACTAGTTAAGTAGCTAGTTAGCTCTAACTAGCTAGCTAGACATAACTAACTAGCTAGCTAAAATGAGCTAATGAACTAGCTAACTGGCAAACTAACTAGCTAGATAGTTAATTAGCTAGCTAGTGAGGTTGCCTGTTAGGTAGCTAGTTTTAGCTAGTTGTTAGCTCTAGCTAGTTAGCTACTTAAGTAGTTAATTAGCTTAACAGATTAGTCTCATACTGATTTGTTAGTAGTAAATTAGCTAACCAACTAGTTAACTATCTAGCTATCCACCACAATCAATTTTGTAGGTGTATAGTTAGATTTTGGATTTTATGTTTACTGAAAATAATATCACTGTAGCACATCCCCCATTTTGGAAAATGATATCCAGAAAAGTTTGATCTGGATCAGCAATGTCTACCCAAGCTAAATTACATCAATAATGATCCAAGAACACAATCAAAAACGAAATACTCTGAACCACATTTTTTTTTTACGGCGTTATGTGATGAAGCCGGGACTATGTGGGGGGGAAAAAGTTTTAAAATAGCTGATGGTTTCTGTAGTTTTTACAGTGGCTCAATTGTGAAGGAAGTGTAAAATACAATCCAGCTGACAGTCGTTGGCGGTTTAAGACCTCTTTGTATCTTTTTGAGCCACAACTGCTCAGTTTGTAAAGTAGGCAAATTTACGTAGAGCCCAACGTGCTGTAGCTGGCCAAAAACTTAACTGAAAGCAATTTTAACATTAATGTTGAAAAGTGTACATAGGGCTACATTTATTACTAAATTCAACTACTCTTCAGAACAGTATTTTTTGCTTTGATTTTTTTTTTTGTAACTGCAACTTATACCCTGTCACTCAGCATGACTAGTCAGATGTTAGAATTATCGGTAACTTACTCTGGTGACTTCCGTTCATTTCAGGTATCGCCACAAGAATAATTCTGGTGGGCGCTACAATGCACAGCAAGGCGGAATTAACTCGTCTCCCCTGGAAGACGGCCAGCGCCATTCAACTTCTGACAAGGACTTGTACGAATATAGTGATCAAGATCTAGCTGCTTTTCCAGCATTACCTGTAAGCTCTGTTGATATCTGCTATGTTTCCACAGGGTTCCTGACACGTTTCGTTATTGTCCCACAGTTAAAACTCACTCCCACATAAATTGTGATTTGACTCCGTGTAGCCATGTTGCCAAAGTCCTTTTCCTGGGGTTGTTGTTGTGATTTCAGTTGACATTGCGACGAGTTGTTCGTTTGAAATTAATTTGTTTGCACAGATTGCCCTCTGCTGCTGCTCTGACAGTTGCCGATCTGGCTCCTTGTCCAACATCGGAGGCAAGGCAGCTAGAACATCAGTTTGTTTGCATCCTTCGATAGGCAAATTTTGTATGAGTGAGCCCCTATGATCTTCGGAACAGGATTGAAGATTTTTAAACAAGTAACCATCAATTATAAGAAATTAAAAACTCATGAAAATGTAGACGATGGGGATCCAAATGCCTCATCCCACTAGGATCTGATGTACGCTGGTGCCACCTCGTGGTTAGTCCACATCAGAACCCAGATGCACTGGTCATTCAGAAATTGCAGAATGCATCGGTGCTACTATGAAGGGCAGCTAAGTGCTCCGTCGAAGCTTTCAACTGGCAAAGCAAGGCAATAGTTAAGTCCATGCTCATTTCCAGAGGTGCCATCCTAGCTTCATCTACCGCACTTTATCAAATAAAGGTTAGGAGTTATGGACCTTCCCCTTCCATCAAGATGTACCTTTATTCAAGTTCTGAATATTGCCCGTCACTTAAAGCTGAGCTGAAACCTAGAGTTTCGTCTAAACATCCTTCGCAGAAGAACCAGCAGCCACAACAAAAAGGTAACCGGAAACATTTCTGAGACATGCCGTCCTCTCTTGGTGTCTTTCAGGGGAAAGAGTCCCCTGAATGTAACAAATCTTCTCTAAGCAAGTTCCCTGCAAAAGGCAAAGACAAGGGAAGACGTAGACAATCTCGAAACCCCGGTCAACATAAGGCGAGATTAGACGACCCATAGTTTTTGTCCATAGTCGCACACCGCTACCAACCAAGGTTCAAGCATTACCCCAGCTTCTGAGTGTTCTTCCTGGGAATCAGACTGCCATCAAGATCCTCTTCTTGCCACAGAAGTGGACTCGTTATTAACGACGGCAATAGAAATCTACCAAGGCTGGTCAACCCTGGGTTCTACAGACTGATCTTTCTGGTTTCCCAAGAAGTCCGGAGGAAACCGACTAATCTTCAACCTAAACTTCCTCAACACTATTATTCATAGTCGAGTTTCAAAATGGTAACCCTATCCTCTATTCAGAATTCAGTACAGAAAGGGGAACTTAGATCTCAATAGACGTGGAAGATTACCTATCTACACATTCCACTCCATCAGAGTGCCTTCCATCTCTTCCGCTTCATCCACAACAAAACAATCTTATCACCATCCACCCAACCCCAAAGAGGATCACATCATTCAAAGAAAGTCATCAGTCTCCCAAACACAACTTGTCATCGAGAACTTTATGCCACGTCGTTGGTCTTCTAGATGCTGCGGCAGACTTCGTACATGCGACCCAAGGAGTCCCATCCCAGAACAGAACCCAGCAGTATCCCACATTAGGGAAATTTCCACCACCGGCTGGGCTGCTCACATTCAATACTGAACAAGCTCAGGATTCTTGAATCAAGACAAGATGAAACACCACATGAAATGTTCTGGAACCGCAGGCCACCTATCTTCCCATTCGTCGTTTTCAAGAGAAACTGAAAAGGACTATCCAGGTACAAAGCGACAACACTATTGCAGTTGCGTACCTTGAACAAGGGAGGAGGCACTGTCTCCCTGATGTTACATCACCAAGCAGACCTAATTTTCCTACCGGCGATCAAGTTAGGAATAACTGGCCAGCCGTAATGTACTAGCAGACAAACTGTCATGACAAGGGAAGATTCCGATAACAGCGTGGACACACAGCCCTTCGACTTTCAAGAGGAGGCGCATTATGTTAGATTGTGATAATCTATTTGTAACAAGTAAGAACTATCAGCTTCCAAATTGTACGAGTCCCTTCCCGTATCCTCAAGCGTGTGCAATCGACGCCCTGACATTTGGGATAAGATGTTCGCGTACATATTTCTGCCTTAACTAGTAATTTTGAAGTAGATCGCAAAGATGGAACGAACCTTCGTTTTGATTGCCCCAGATTGGCTGGCTCAACCTTGGTTTGTCTCTCTACTGGAGCTGTTTGTCGATCTCAAAGAAGACTTCCCGTAGAAGACCTCCTTACCCAGAAGAAAGGCAGTTGTCCACCAGACTCGGTACTCAAACTTCACACAGCTACTATCCTGGCTGTTCCAGGCAGATGGGATTTCTGAACAAGTTATTACACATTTGCAGGGTCAAGTTAAACATTTATACGCAATTGAACTAGGGAAATAACGGGAGGCAAACTACCATGATGCATAAAACATGGCGGTATAGCCTCGAAAAAAAGAGGCCGTTTATTTAAAAAATAATGCAGCGCCACACGATCGTAGCGCCATCGTGGCGCCACAATAACACTATAAAGTGCCGATGCGCTCTTAGCAATAAATTGGTTGGTCTCTGTACGTATATCTCTGTAATGTGTGGTGCAGTGGCAACCTAGACCACTGCACTGTGACTGAGGTTAGTGCTAATGACCTACCTGTCGAAGCGTCATTACGCCTCAATTCCCCCCCCCCCCC
>JAHWFP010007470.1:0-17242 GCA_023313725.1 Lithobius niger
CCACAACGTTCCAGAACCTCATCTCTTCAAGGGAATTAGTTCTATTTGTATGGAATGCTTCCAAAATTTAGCGTCTGGATGTGCAATAGCCTCTTGGTAAATCGTGTATAGAGGAGTTTACGTATCCACGAAGTTATAAATTGCCCATCCGGATTCAAGGAAAATCCGTGTAAGTATTCCCGGTGTCCTACTTCTTCATACGGGTGTCTTTTTCTTAATCTTATATCCATAGGACGTACTTCGTTTGGCTCAACCATCCCAAAGTTTTCTGACAATCTTCCCATTGTCTATCATTCAATAGGACGTTTTGTGTTTCTCCCTCAGTGCTATGATGACGATTAGGCCACAAGGAACCACGTCCAGGAGGAATGAAGGAGTCTGAGGTCGTGATGGAACTGCAGTGTCCCCACTGCCTACTGAACGATCCAGATTCGCATCCCCCCTCTAAATATGCCTCTCTAAACATAACATCACCTTTGCTGCACAACTTTTTTTGTGAGTAGAAAATGCTTTTTTGAAAGTACTGATAGTTTTTAAGAGCTCTTACTTAAGCCACACACAGTTTAATAGTTAAAAGAAAAAAACAATGTATAGTTAATGAAATAACAGCGAAAATAAAACAATAAAACAAAAATCTCAATTTATAGATACGCTTTGGTCATTGGTATTTCAGTGGTAGAATGAATGCCGTCGACCAATGTTCAATTCCCAGTCGATGCACGAGATTTTAATCGAATGTTGAGGCGAAGTATTGATATAAAAAAGCATTAGAAAACTAGAGAAAACTCACACGGGTATATAGCCATTGGCCCAAGTTTGTTGATGGTTGGAATGATCGGATTCTGCATGCCCAACAACTGTTAAATGGCTGTAATAGGACGATTTTATAATATCGTGTTTGTATCCCAAAATAAATAATCTAATATTCGGTTGGATTAGTGTAATGGGGAAAGGAAAGTTATCTTCAAGATGTATAAGAGTATGGTGCTGAAAATATTTTTTTATATTTGTTTTTAAAACTTCTTGTCATCAAATTAATTTTACTGCTGATGCCATAACCTCAGTACTACAAAAACTCAAACGTAGCCATGCTATTGTGCCTTCTTTTACAAAAATATCGCTAATCAAATTGATATCCCTTTGGGCATTATTTTTTCTCAATCTTTTGTCACTGGCCAACTACCCTCCATCTGGTCGACAGCAAATGTTTTCCCAGTTTTTAAGAAGGGAAACCCTGCGGATCCCGCCAACTCATTGATATCGGTTCCATGCAAGGCTATTGAGTCATTTCTACGTAGGGAAATGATGGAGCATATTAAAAATAACAATCTTATTACGAATGAAAAATTTGGTTTCTTACCCAGTCGCTCTGCAGTACATCAGCTCTTTATTGCATTAAACAAATGGTCGGAGGCTCTTGATCTGGGAGTCGAAACGGATGTCATTTTGTTTAATTTTAAGAAAGCCTCTGAATCTGTCATTCATAGCAAATTAAAACAGTATCGTTTTTCCGATGAACTGTTGGGCTGGATTACAGCATTTATCTCAAACAGGACCCAGCACGTGGTTGTTGAATCAGAAACATCCGAAAAAAGAAACATCATCAGTGGGTTAGAAGACGGCGAAAATTGGCTTCGTAGTCGTGAAGACAAGAAATAAAAGTCAGCCCCTTACTGACTATGAAAGAACGACGGTAGACATCCAGCAATTTTGTGACATCCGCCCATTTTGTGACGTCATTCACGCCATCCTGAAGGGATTTATGGTGTGCTTCCATTAAAGTGTGGTTTAAGATCGTCTGCCAAAATTCTCCTGGTTTGCATATTGATTGCTGGATGTCCACCGTCGTTTTTTCATAGCCAGTCAGGGGCTGACTTTTATTTCTTATCATCAGTGGGGTTTTCCTGGGCTCAGTCCTGGGCCCGATTTTATTTGTATTGTACCTAAATGACCTGTCATGCATCAATATGCAAACCAGGAGAATTTTGCAGACGATCTTAAACCACACTCAGTGGTTTTAATGGAAGCACACCATAAATCCCTTCAGGAGGGCGTGAATAACGTCACAAAATGGGCGGACGACTAGCAGCTGCCACTGTCCATCAGTAAATGTATGCACTTTGCAGTTGGCAACAGAGAAAATCGTTATACCTACACATTAGGTTCCAATGATTTGCTAATGACTGAATCAACTAAAGATCTTAGCATATGGTTCAGGCATGATCTAAAAACATCTTCCCACTGTAACAACATTACACTTAATGCCAATCGTAGATCTGCTGTCGTGCGTCACTGTTTTAATTCGGGGGACACCAAGATTCTTGTCTGGGCGTACAAGGTGTATGTACGCTCAACCCTGGATTGTGCAAGTCAGGTGTGGTCACTGGGTCTACTAAAAGACATTGGCAGAATCGAGTCGGTGCAGAAAAGATTCACCAAGTCAATACCCGGTATGAGAAATCTGACGTATACCCAGCGGCTGAAACGTTTAAACCTTGACTCCTTGTGACTTCAATGCTTGAAGGCCGACCTTATCCTCGCTTACAAAATTCTACATGGGTTAGCACCACCTGAGCTATCGATACTTGAAATGAGCTCTAGTACAAAAACTAGGGGTCAGTGCAAAAAATTGATCACTTCAATTCACAAATTAAACTGTAGGCATCACTTCTTTAGCGTGCGGGTGGTTCCAGCTTGGAACTCATTGCCAGAAGTCACTGTCAATGCCCCTTCGATCAGTTCCTTAGAAGAACTTTTAGAGAGTTCTAAACTCGATCAAATTCCTGCTTCGGCCAGAATTCTGTTCGTTTTAACTCGGCTGGTTATAACCGGCCTTCCAGCCCCCCCCCCCCCCCCCCCCCCTGTGGGCTGGGGGTAGAATAAGCCCACCGTACCCCTGCGTGTTGTAGAAGGCGACTAAAAGGGAACCCAAGGTCACGGTCTGCTAGTGTGCCAAGGGTCTGCATGGCGGAGGGTTTTTGGTCCGTTTTTAACACTAGCAGCCTCAACACTACGGTTTGGGAGTGCGCCTATAGTGTGTATGGCGGGCAGGTTTAACACCCGTCGCAAGCACTAGTCTTAAAGAGGTGAAGGGACATCCAGACAAACCGGTCCCGGGGTGGCTGCTTAGAGGATGTTTGGCAGTTTGAATCCCCTTTTGGGTTTGATTCCTATTTGCCCATTCTGGCCACTGGGCTTTTCATCCTCATACACTAGCATGTTGGCCGTGTGCTGCAAGTCTAGTAATCCGTGGAGGCGGAGATGCTGGCTTTGGCTCCTTATTCCGGAGGAAGGGTGGCCTGGGCGAGCGGCCTGGGATCAATCGGCTATGACCTTTCGGGTCCTGTCGATGTGGGGGGCGGCTTGTGCTGTATCTATCTGCATCACGAACCCGAACTGTTTGGGTTATCGACAGGTGTGGTGTGTACGGCTTCCTTGCTGGCCTCGCTTCTCGGCATGCTTAGGCTGCCACCTCACCGAGATAGACGGCGGTGTTAGGTTCCTGGTGCAGGGCCCTGGATATGCGGCTTCCGGCCCTGAATCACCCGAGTGCCGCGCAGGGCTTTTCCGTGGAGCGCACCGCCGCGACTTATTTTTTGGTTTCAATGGCAACTTCTTCCCCCCCTCCCCTGCAAAAATTTTCCCCCAAAAAAATTCTTCCCCTTCTCGCCGCACTAGCAAGCGTCAGAGGAGGGAACCCGAGATGGTTGGTCCTGGTGCCCAGTTACAAGACGTTAGTAAGAGTCGGGACCAAGTCCCGAAGTTCCTGGTGGGGACAGGCGAGGGCCGAGATGTTACACAACTCGGTCCATTCGTTGTCCACAAGGCACTAAACGGGATCTGTGGTTCGGATCCGAAGACTGTCTCTCGGCTCCGTGCTGGGGGATACCTTGTGGTAGTTGCGGACGAAGCGCAGGCAAAGAGGCTTTTGAAGGCGAGTGCACTGGGGTTATGCCCGGTGCGTGTGGAGCCGCATCGTACCTTGAATAGCAGTAAAGGGGTCGTGACGTGCTTTGATTTGAGGGGTCTGAGTGATGATGTCATCCTGGACGAACTCAAGTAACAAGGCATTACGGCCGTTAGGCGCTTGACGCGGAAGGTGAGAATGGTGCTTAGCCAACTGACACCTTTTTCCTGACCTTTGATTCGCCGGTTGCACCGCAGCCCATTACTTCCGGTTACCTGCGGTTGAAGGTCAGATGTTACATTCCGAACCCGATGCGGTATTACTGCTGTCAACGCTTTGGTCATACCAGCGGTTCGTGTAAGGGTATGCCAACCTGTGTTGTTGGCTCTTCTCAGGCAGCCCATGAGGGCACTGATTGTGCTGCCCCGGAGTGGTGCATCAACTGCTGTGGTCAGCACCAGGCCTCTTCACGGGACTGCCGTGTTTATGTAGAGGAACGTCGTGTTCTGGAATTGAAAGTAAAGGATGGGCGTTTCTACTCGGAGGCCCGGAAGAAAGCCAAACTATCGGCGCCGACGATGACGCGATCTTTTGCGCAGGTGTGCAGTGCGCCATTGCCTGGCCCAGTTAGTGAGTCTGCTGATTAGGTCTTTGACGAGGACGGTAGGCATGCTTGTTACTTTGTTGACCCAGCAACATCCAACTTTGCAGGGTCTTTTGAGTCCTTTGGACCCAGTTGCTGCCGTGCCGTCGACATCTGCCCAGCCTGCAAATGCTTCTGCTCCTGTTCCTGGTGCTCTTACTGTTCCCAGGCAGGTTACGGCTTCAGCTAAGCCTCCGCCTGCGCTGAGTGCTCCACAGAAGACGTCGAAGAAGAAGGCTCCACCTGGTAAAGCCTCAACACCACCCGTGAGGACGTCGCCACCAGGAGAGACGGTGAAACGGTCGTTGAACGGCCAGCTTGCTGAGGGGTCCATTGCGTCTGCTCAACATGTTGATACTACTTTGCCCATGGAGAAAGAAGAGATTTCCTGTTCTAATTCTCCGGAACTTTTTCCTCCTTCCGAGGACAACTTCATTCTGAACCTCACTCCGTCTTTTGATTCGGGTGAGGATTCTGATCGGGTCGCCCAGAGGAGGAGTTGAGGAGGATAATTCGGTCTTAAGCCCGTCCTAATGCCTGCACATTACATCGTTCAGTGGAACTGTCAAAGTTATCGGACCCATGCAGAAGAGCTGCGGCTGCTTTAGTCGCATTGGCGATCTATGTGCTGCTGCCTTCAGGAAACTTGCTTTAAGGGGTCAGATAATCCGGTTGTTCGGGGTTACTCTGTCTACCGTCTGGATGCAGACCCTGTGCCACGTGCACGTGGTGGTGTTGCAGTTCTGGTTCAAACTTCTTCAGCCACATGCCAGTGTGCCTCTGCATACTAGACTTCAGGTGGTAGCGGTTAGAGTTTCTTTCCACTTCGATGTTACCGTCTGTTCGCTGTATTTACCACCGGATGAGGTCTTTGGGGTTGGTGACCTGGAGGATCTGGTCCGCCAGCTTCCTGCCCCTTTCCTCTTGCTGGGTGACTTTAACAGCCACCACGTCCAGTGGGGAGGACCTAATACTGACAACAAGGGGAGGATCCTTGAGGAGCTGATGCAGAGGGGGTTCGTCTGCATCCTGAACGATGGAGCCATGACACACTGTAACCTGGCCACAGGCAATTGGTCAGCGGTGGACTTAGCCTTCTGTTCGCTAGCCATCCCAGTTCACTTCACTTCGGCTGTCACTGCCAATCTGCATGGAAGCGATCACCTCCCCATTGTGTTGTCCACTGTGACTTCCAGGCCAGCCTGGTGGGCTCTAAAACGAGCTGAGTGGTCAGCCTTTGCTGGGGCTGCTGTATTTCAGCGTGCGGTTGAAGACTTTTCTGATGTGGATGAGCTTTCCACTCATTTCACTGATGTGGTCGTTGCTACTGCTCATGCTACTATCCCGCGTACGTCCACACAGCCGAGACGAGTACCTGTTCCGTGGTGGACACCAGCTTATGGACAGGCCATTCAGGCCCGCAAGCGTGCATTTATGGTGATCCCCACTACTGAAAATTCTGTGGCCTTGAAACGCTGCCGTGCCCGTGCCCAGTATGTTATCCGCGAGGCAGGCGTACTTCGTGGTTGGCTTATATTTTATCAATCATGCACTCCACACCTTCTCGGCAAAAGTGGAGGAAGGTGTACCAGATCTTGGAGAAGAACGTGCCTTCGCCGGTGTCGCAGTTAAGGGTAGCTTATGCCGTGATCCTTTCTGTGCCAGATATCGCTGATTGTCTTGTGTCTGTATTTGCGCGGGACTCGAGTGATGATCATTATGTCCTGGTTTCCTCGGGATTAAGCATAGAGAAGAGGCTCATTCTCTTGGCTTTCGCTCCGACGGGCTAGAGGAGTACAATTTACCGTTTACCAGGCAGGAATTTGTTTCAGCTTTGTCCAAGTCTCATGACTCCGCCCCAGAGCCTGATGATATTCACTATCAACTGTTGAGACATCTGCCTCTTGCCTCCCAGCAGTTCTTGCTGGGGATGTTCAACCGTGTGTTGGCAGAGGGCTCTATTCCAGCTGCGTGGAGGACAGCAGTGGTCATCCCGATTGTAAAACCGGGCAAAGACCCTACTTCTCCTTCCAGTTATCGCCTAATCGCTCTAACTAGCTGTGTCTGTAAACTTATGGAACGGATGGTCAGTGAGCGGTTGGTCTGGGTGTTGGAATCACGGGGATTCTTATCTGCGTCCCAGTGTGGTTTCTGACAGTTTCGGTCAACTATCGATCATCTAGTTGCCCTTGAATCAGATGTGAGGGAGGCTTTTCGCCTGCATCAACATCTGGTTCAAGTTTTCTTTGACTTGGAGAAGTCTTATGATACAACCTGGCGTTATGGGATTCTTCGTAATCTCTATGACTGTGGCTTGAGGGGACGGATGCCACTGTTGCTTTTACGCTTACCTCTCAGGCCGTTCTTTTCGCTTTCGTGTTGGGGCGACTCTTTCCTGCCCGTTTGTCTTGGAGAAAGGTGTGCCTCAAGGAGGTGTTCTCCTGGAGGTGTGGAGTGCCATCTTGTTTGCTGTAGGGATCAACCCCACTGCGCAGCAAGCTGCTGTTCCCTAGTCATTGTTTGTCGATGACTTTGGCCTGCACTTTCGGGCAGCTCGCATGCAGACCTGCGAGCAGCAGCTACAGCTGGCGATTAACAAAGTCCAGACCTGGGCAGTCAGTAATGGTTTCCGGTTTTCTCCGGACAAGACTGTGTGCGTCCATTTTTCCTGCCAACGAACATTGCACCCAGATCCTTGCCTGTACTTGGGACAGGCACAAATTCCTGTTGTCCCACAGGCACGTTTCCTGGGTCTGGTGCTCGATTCCAGGCTAGCTTGGCTTCCACACTTGCGTCAACTTATGAACAAGGCTTTGCGGACACTTAACATCTTGCGAGTCCTGTCAGGCACTTCATGGGGTACCGATCGCACTACCATGTTGCGCCTCTACCGAGCCCTTGTCCGCAGTAAACTTGATTATGTGTGCATGGTGTATGGTTTGGCTAGTGACTCCACTCTCCAGATATTGGACACTGTGCGTCACAGTGGCCTGCGTCTGGCGACTGGGGCATTTTGGACATCTCCAGTGGTCAGCCTCTATGCTGAGGCCTCAGAGCCACCTTTGGCCATTCGTCGGCGACAGCTTGCCATTCAGTATGCTGTACGTTTGCGTGCTGTGCAATCCAGTTCTGCTTGGTCCATGGTTTTTGGGCCAGATTTGCGGGTCGGTAGACACAGGGTGGGTAAGGGTGATTTCCGCGATAGGCTCCAGCAGTCCTGTCAGGAAATAGCCTTTGAAATGCCCTGCATCTTGAGGCTTGGGAGGATGCCAGTGGCCCCTTGGCTTGTCCCAAGTGGCATTTTCATTTTCGCTCTGGCGTCCCTCCTGAAGGGTTCCACTCTACCAGCAATGTACTTACAGGAGTTCAGGCGGCTGTGTTCTCAGTACGTCGGTTATCAGCGGCTGTTTACTGATGGGTCGAAGTCAGACGTTGGCATGGCGTGTGCTTCTGTGTGTAAGGGAGTGACCGTGGCTCATCGCCTTCCATCAGGCTAGTCTGTGTTTTCTGTGGAGCTTTTGGCTCTCGGTTTGGCGGTGGAATAGATCCTTGACCTTCAGGGCACGCATTTCATTATCTTTAGTGATTCCATGAGTGCCTTGGGTCCTTGGTGAATTACAATCCTCGGAACCCCTTGACACAACGTGTCCAAGCTTAGCTTTCCCGCTTGCCTGGCCAGTGGAAAACCGTTCTTTTCTGCTGGATCCCGGGCCATGTTGGGATAGGTGGAAATGAGCAAGCGGATTCTGCAGCGAAAGGGGCCCTTTCTGACCCTCTCGGAAGGGATTTCAGCCTTATTCCCTTAGACGCCTTTCCAATTCTGTGTCTGAGGTTACATGTTTTTTGGCAAGCCGTGTGGGACAGACAGGACGGTAATAAATTACGAGCTATTAAAGGCACTGTTGAGGAATTGCACTCGGCGTGTCGCCGCAGTCGCCGTGAGGAGGTGGTGTTGGCCCGTGTGTGGTCACACTCGACTTGCTCACTGTTTCCTTTTGCGAGGGGTTGACCCTCCTGAATGTTATTGGTGTCGACAGCCACTTACGGTCCGGCACTTCCTTGTTGATTGTCGCCATCTTGATGGTGTTCGTCGCCGTTTCTGTCTTCCGCATGACATTGCGCGTCAATTGGCTGATAACTCTGTCCTCCTGTCCGTGTTTTTCAATTTTTGCAGGAGGTACAGATGTATGACACGATTTAGATTAAGGGTTTGAATATTATCTCTGTAATGTGTGGTGACGTGCCATTAAGCCTCAATCCCCCCCCCTCCAGCCCTCACCTGACCGGATGTGCTCTATTTGCACGACAAATTGTTTTATTATATTATAAATGCTACCTCCTGCTAGCCAACAAGTCAGCGGGGAATGTAACGTGTTCATGCCATGCTAAGTTTACCCAAGCCAGTTGTCAAGGGTATGAGCAAGGCAGTGCATAGTATTGTTACAGTCGGTAAAATAATGCAGGCGCAATACATAATAAGAATTTAATGGTTTTTGACATGTGACATTACTAGGCTTTGCATCTGTTGTAGGCGGTGCGGAGAGACATTGATTTAAAAATTGTATTTACTCTCATTATAATGGCTTTGCAATATTTGCTAATGCTCCTTAAAAAGTTGGATTCACTTGGCTACATTTAAGCTGAAGCTCTTTGCTGGTGTTTTTTACATTTTAGCTTTTTTTATCATTTTAGGCAGGCTACGTTTCATATTAATTTTAAGATGATTTCGTTTCCTCCCACTTTTAGTTTGTATTTCGTTATTTGCAGCCGACGCTACCACACCGCCGTAGTAAATACGACGTTAGCAGCCGTGGTTAAGCTGCCAAAGAAAGTGCCACCGTCAATAATGCTTACATTGTTAATATTTATTGCAGAGTATCTTTCCTAGATTTAAAATATTAACAATAAAGCATTTAACTGCAAGCTAAACAATCGTCAGTAACAATAGTATTTCACAATAATCAAATGATTAAAAATATCCGCGGCTCCCTACGCTGCCTCCTACGACAATGTTGAAGCGCACACCTCTGGCACGTACTGCAACGGCGAACGCAATTTTTTTTTTTAATTTGAATTATCAGAAGTAGGTCAGACGGTGTTAGCTTGGGTATGAAGACAGCATTTAAATAATTGTAAAGCGTAATTTTAAGCATATTGTCTCTCGTTTTAGTTTGGTAAGCGAAAACACAACAGTACAGAAATTAGGCCTATTGAGGTTAAGCGTTTTCATTCTTACACGGGATGGAGAGTGCAGTTTCCATAACAATCCAGGAATCTTGAAATTACTGTACGAAGCCAAATTATTGTTTCGTGTTGCGATATAAATACGTAGTCTGATGTATTGAGTGGTCATATGAGTGGTTTCCTCCTGCAGCGGCGATTTGATGTTTCACATTTGAGATTCCCTTTGATAGTTTCAACCAACGCAACTTTGGTTGCCATGTTGGCTTAATTCCTCCAAGCATTCTTTTTCACATGAAACGAATGTGAGTCGTTAACGAATCCTTCAGCTTTTTTTTTTTTGCCATTTGCTTGTCTTCCTCTAGTTATTATTTACGTCAAAAAAGATTGTTACTGTAAGGCAGCTACAATGATTTAGTTTGGCGTTCTTTTTAAAGTTCACTTGATGACCAGCAGCACAGTGTATGCTTCGTCGGCATTCCTTAACTATTCAGGATTCCAAATTTACAATGGTGAGTCTTATAAATAAATCGAAAATTTGTAATTACTTCCGTAATAATTGTTTGATTTACGTCAAATTTTAGCTCAGCAATACTTTTGGGGGTATAAAACGTTGTATCAAATTTCATTCCAATCCGATCATTTGTTTGGGATCCACCCATCAGACTAAAAAAGTGCAACCAACGGACCAACGGACCAACCAACTAACCAACCAACCAACATTTCGCAATTTGGTGTCCGTTATAGGCTACGCTTCGCTCGCTCCGCCAATAAACAAACTGAAATCTAATGACTGGTTCTCGAGCTGAATGAAGTTGGGGAAATGAAAAGCTGCGTGTCGCCAGTAGTCGGCATGGCAGTTGGAAAGGGTGCCCAAAACCATGCCCAACCTGAACACATCTGCACACATCTCCCTCGAGGACCTGAAGGAATTCGTGAAAAAGTCAAGATCTGATAGTAACCCTCTCGAGTTCGAGAAATACCTCTGCTACAGTCAGGGAAAGGATAGCTGTATTAGTCTGGTAACATGAAAATTTCAAATCTGTTTGTGGAGTGGTACAAAGGGATGGATTCATTCTGACGAGACTGAAGTCAACATCAAAATGAAGATGTTCAACATAAAGTCCGAGTTCAATGCATATAATGAAAAGAACAATAGGCTGCTGTATATTTTTGTGCATTCACTTAAAGTTATTGTTTCTTTAATAATTAAAGTTCTGTACAATAATACAAAGGAGTATTAAACAAGATAAAAAAAGTTATTTGGGGAGTAATTTAGCAAAAAATGCTATTTGTCCCCAACATTTCAAGGGGCTTCCAGCACCTGAAAATATTAAGTTAGGGGCGTGAACGTTTTGAGGGGAATATTATATACTGTTTGTAAAGCTTGCTACCATCAGGAGTAGTAATATTTCTTTAATTTTTTTAAAGGAAGATTAAAAAATATTAGAATATTTCGAAATTTTAAGGTGGTTTCGGCACCAGGAGATACTGAGCTGGAAGTTTAAAATTTTAGCAGGGAACATTGACGTGTCTTTCTGTGGTTTCGATGCGCTTGTGCTCTTTTGACCGTTGCGTCACTTACGTTTTTAAGTGTGGGTATCAAACTTATCGGCAATTCATGATGCGACCATCATGTTGCTTGTATAGTTTACGAATTTACTCCCATAGTTCGTATTATTATTTGTTTCTCGTTAGTTTTTACGTGTAACTTTACCGCTATTTTTATAGCATTTCATTCTCTAGTTATTAATCAATCCACTATTTTAACTCTCATTACCGTAAAGTTACTCACACATTCTAATCGTTTATGCAAATTCTCTTTGCGTTTTAAAACTACTGCGTCCCGCTTATCGAGAGAACTGCATTCTGTGTTCTTGACTTTGGATGTCGGCGACTGAGTTTTGTCGTGGGGAGACCCGCTGCTGCCAACCAGCTACGTGAGTTTATTCCGTCCTTCAAGATGTCATTACGGGCCATGCCAGTCATAGTGACGTAGCTCTGGGCCGACGTCACGTTTATGATCGGAGAAGAAAGCCCTAGAGATGTCAGCCGCCGCATCTCTTGTATGCAGAATCCCCGTCGTTCCCGTTTCATCTGTGCAGTGCCTTACTTTAACCATGCTTTACACCTCTCGTTTGCTGTTGGTTCCCGCAACTGCATCGACCTATTCAGGTAAAGAAACTTTCAATACTTCCATCTCTATTGATTACGTTGATATAATTAAGTTGCATGCCAGGTGTGGTCAGGTAATGGCAATTGCCAGCACGATTTTGAGTCACCATCAGCATGATTATTAATGTGCGTCTTAATTACGGCAAGTAGAGGTTTAATGGTTCTCTTCTTCGATGTTTAAAATCCGGTTTCGTACCCAAGTAATGTGCCATAGTATATACGCAAGAAGTGGTTAGTGCTGTGAAATTTATTGAAGCCTAATTGTTGTTGTTTCTTCCTTCGTAGTGTTTTTGGTGCTTCAATAACTAGTTCATTAGCGCCAAGCTCAGTCCTAGTGCAGTGGTCCAGGTTGCCACTGCGCCACACGTGGCAGAAGATCGTAAAGTCTGGTGTTCGATTCGTTTGCACAGCATTCGGCAGAAATCATTTAGGTGAAGTGCTTACAAACAATATTCCGACTTAAATTTTGCTGCAACGGTAAACACATGTATTTCAGCACCTCTCGCAAGGCCGAGTGTTTGTGATCTTTAGAACTCATTGAATATTTCACAATAAAATCTACTGTTTTTTTCTGTCAATAGCTTAATCAAACGTCTTAAAATATTTTTCCATGCTGGAGTAACTAAATTCGTAGACGGTCAATCACCTAGACGTTAGTTAGCATCCATATGCGCGGGTAAGGTATGATGTTAATTACTGAGCCAAGTGCAATATCACCTACAAGCCTACGTTAACAATTTCACTTTAACGTCAAAATTTCTTCCATGCTAAAAGAATCGGCATGAAAAGTGGGTGTGATATACTTCGGCATGGAGATGCTAGTAAAATACTTAAAAATTATGTACAAAGCTAGTGATTTTACTAAAATAGAATTTCTTCATTTTCGTGTGTTAATCCCCTGAGCAATTAAGCATTTTGAAATTGAAATGTAAATTTTGCCTGTTGTGCTGATTTGATGGGATATTGCATTCGGTAGAGTGACTCCAAGTGATATTAAATACTATATTAAGCTTTAAATTTTAATTAAATGAGTGGCTCTCACCTGTAGAAAACCGAGAAGCCGTGTTTATGACTATGAAAAAACTGACGACCAAACACTATGCGTCCTTCAGGTCCTTGCAGTTCTGGTCCTAAGAGTAAGCAGATAGTTCCGACACAGTTTCCGAAGTAAATTATCGGATACCACAATTTATCAGCCATATCTCTCGTAAGACTAATATCACCATCAACGGGTTTTTCATTGAGAAGCCTGTGGTCTGTCCAGTCTACAAGAACTACAAAATCAACGTCAAAGTTCTGGAAAAATCAATAAAAATTCTGTATGTTATATAAAATAATTAAATCATATTCGAGACGCTAATTCCACGTTTCCCAACCGGGAAGGCGCACCTGCCTGGGGTGGGGGGGGGGGAAGGGGGGGGGGGTGTAGCATCTGCAAGGAGAGGCGCGAGATGCTGCCAGATCAGTGATGAACTTTTTTTTAACGATGCCTCGCAAAGTTTTCGCCAATTACAGACCTATACCTGCTATCAACCATTTTTAAAAATTAAATTATTGTAAAGATATTTCAAGACTTACCAGTATCATTCATTTTGTTTATTAAAAAATTACACAGCAATGCAGTGTCGCATTGGGCCTCTCGGCAACACTGGGATCAACGGGGAAGCCTTCTCACAAGAACTTAAAAAATGAAAAAGTTGCAGGGAAACGGTTCAAATTCACTGTCCCACTGCATAAGGCCCTTGTTAAACCAAACAAAAAAATTATTTAAAAAAAAATTGAAATGAATTCTAATGAAAATTGCATACCTAGTTTAAGGAAAATGTTTCAAATTCAAGCGTATTTCTTTAAAATACGCTAGTTGGACCGCGCAAGAAAAACTTGCAGCACTACCCACAGCCGAGGGTTCTTCCTGCCTTCCCCCGCCCTCGGGGGAACCTCCAGGTCCATGAATGACAACATTACCGGGGAAGCTCAACCCCTCCCTGTCCGACCTGGTAGCAATGGGGGGTGGTGAGGCTGCACCATTGAGTGCTAGTCCAATTAGGGAGGAATGCCGAAGAAAAGGTTGAGAATCGCTGCACTAATAAACAGGACATTAAGACAAAATACAATGAATGGTAATTTGAATAAAAGCCAAACTCAAAGACAGCTGACGATAACTATTTAGCCTCTTACTGATCATTATTGAGATACTCTTCGTCAATACAAATAAACTCCATGTTACCTTTTTGTGCAGCTAATGCAACCATAAAATAAGGCAGTGTAACGATGCCTGTGGTTACGAAAAAATGTAGGGGTGAACGACCAGGAGTGGAGGAGGTGGGGGGGGGGGGGGATTTAGCAGTTTCAGTAGAAACAAAAGTATTGAACAATCACCGTGGGTGGAAGTGGTGGCCGGAAAATTTTGAAGTTTCAGTATAAAAGGTAAAAAAAAAAAAATAGCGATGAGCGACCGGGGATTAGGAGCAGGGCATGTATATGATGAAAGGGGGGAAATGTCGAACGATTCATTATGAAAATGAAAAACCTGTCTTTATCTGATTGCCCCCAGGGGTGCAGGGAGAAATACATCTGTAACGGGAAGGGGGGCCTACGAATACATCGAGACCCAGCTAAACAAATTCTGTAGAAAAACTGCAGCAGTTAAAAACTTCAGAAATAATCTGCAGTTATTTGGCCACTTTCTGAAGATTTGAAACTGCAGTTTTTCTGCAGATTTGAAACTGTAGTTTTTCTGCAGATTTGAAAATGAAGTTTTTTTGCAGATTTTAACCTGCAGTTTTTCTGCAGAAGAGGAACTAGAGGAAAAAAAATTCTCACTTTCGAAACGTTAGTAGTCATTTCAGCTGCCACTTTAGTATCAAGAAAATTTAGAGACATTATTTATTATTGAAACCAACGTCTAATCTACACATCATATCATGGGTTACTAAGGTTAGGTTACTTAGATTACTAACAATACTGTTAGTTGCAATTCAACTTTATATACCTAGCCAATCTCTCGGCATAATCTGTATGAGCCCAGGTTTTGTATTTTGTGGATATCCAATAAAGTAATGCAACTGTTAACGTGCCTTTAAACAATCAATTGGCATAATTAGTTCTGTATACTTACAACCCTTTTTTTGTCCCACCCAAACACATTCACAATTTAATAAGTGAAACAACGTAAATTTTTTTTGCAATATCTGCAGAAAATCTATAAATTTTACCTTCAGCTTGCTGAGCGTGAATAAACTGCAGAAATTCTACAGATTTCATCTTCTGCTTTTCAACCAATCAACATACTTTGAAAAACAGTTATAATTTCCATAGTCCTAACTGCCTTTTCAAAACATGGTGACAGGCTTAAAACTTCTTTAGAAAGTACAAAGAAAGTACAAATAAACAAGTAGATAAAAGTTATCACTTTAAGAACGGCAGTCAGGCTGAATTTGGTTATACTCAGGGACTAGCAATCAAAAAGAACCAAAAAAAAAAAACTGACTGGCTTATATAAATAAATCGTCTCACACCCTGGAAATGGAGGAAAGAAGTTTGCTTCATTTTTTCAGAGGCTTTTATATCCCCTGTTTAGTTTTAGCAGCAGTTGTGAAATAAAAATATTTAAAAAAAAAAACGTAAAGTTGTGTTGTGATTTTTTTTTTATTAGAATTTCAAAACTGTTACAGACAATTTAAAAAAATAGTGTACGTTTAGGCATGGCGTGTGCTGTCAACATTTCTACTTAAAATATAAATTTCTGACTTGCACCAAAAAAATTGCGATCAACAATAATCCATAAAACGTGATAATAATGATTTCCTACCTCCAAAGGGCAGTCATTTGTTATCATATATCAATTGTTGTGACTGTTAAACATCTTGAAGCACCACTCACGTTTCCGTAATTTGTATCATATCAAAAACCAAAATTGGTAAAAAGGGCCGCCAAGTTCCGATTGGTTCGGCCCTTCAAAGGAGTGATATCAACACACCAAAACATTCGCCAAGTTAATCGCACCGCTTAATAAATCGAAGGTTAAATGAAAACTAGAACATTGCTACTCTTAATAAATCGAAGGTTAAATGAAAACTAGAACATTGCTACTTTCGGTAGCTATGTTCAAGTTTTCAGTTAACGTCCAATGTATTATTCGGTGCGATTAAGTTGGCGAATGTTTTGGTGTGTTGATATCACTCCTTTGAAGGGCCGAACCATTCGGAACTTGGCGGCCCCTTTTACCAGTTTTGGTTTTTGATATGATATCGCTCCTTTTTTTTAATTGTGTATTGATTCAACTGCACTACCGTGCAGATGAGTAATAAAGTGCCACGTCAACAAGAAATTGGTTTTCAACAATTTGCTACTACCTTTTGCCTATAGGCCGAACCATTCTCAACTTAGTCACCTCTTTATTGAGTTTTGGTTTGGTTTTAATTTTGTTGTAATTTGTTGTATTTAGTCAGTTTTGGAGTGTTGATATCACTCCTTTGAAGGGCCGAACTACTTTCAACTTGGTGGCCTCTTCAACCGGTTTTTGGCTTTGTTTATTTTGCTTTTTTAACACTTGGTGAATTGGACGTGAATACGATTTATTTGCAACGTTGTTTAGATTTCTCGTGATACACTAGTGTGTGTCTAAGCACGCACGTCAGTATACACGTTGTCATTGTCGGAACTTTGGCCGTCCAATGAGAGACGATGCCGACAATACTAACAATGGTTATAACAATATTTTCGTACTTACGCGCCCTCCCCTGTTACGCTTCCAGGCTCCAAACCATAAATGGGACGCAGTTCGTATTGTAGTGCACTCATTCGTCCAATTTCATAGCTGGAAGCCTTCCCGTTATCTGGGAATCGATGACTAATCACCCTATGGAAATTACACTGTAAAAAAATTTATCTGAATACTCAATGTATTTGTGTAGCTAAACTCCTATTTTACGACTGACTTCGCTAATGGAGGGCAGACAGAAACGTTACACTTCAACGTTGTGTAACATTACACAAAATGACTTGAAATGACAGAATAACAGCGATCCTAGCGGGAAATATTGTCACTACAGAGAAATAACACGTAAAATGCGTGCAACGTTACACATAATACTGGCAAATAAAGCGACAGCAGCGTTCATAGCGGAAAATGTTCTCATTACAGCGACATCGCACAAGAAAGATGTGTAACGTTACAGATATTGGTGTTAAATTTGTCGATAGCAGCAACTCAAGCGAATAATATTTTCACTATACACGGCTAATTTGTGTAATTTCATACTACAACAAAATGTTTTTAATTAAAGCAATTTTTGACGCTTTCACGTATATTTCTGATGTCATTACACACATGG